>LTAE01005568.1:0-16539 GCA_001647135.1 Pontederia paniculata
TATATATATATATACACACACGACAATCTAATGGTTGTCATGTCGAATGTCAAGAGAATAAGATGTACTCATTATATCGTTTAAAGCAATATTCACGTCAATGGCACCAAAAGTTTCATTTGATTTTGTCCAATCTGGCTTCATTGCAAATAGATTGAAAGACACTTTGCTCATAAAAAGTGATGTCGCAATGCCCAATGAGATAAACAAAAATTGAGTACATTTTGAAATGGAGGATATGAGATAAGTATCATACATTCTCGAAATTCTAATTACGCGAGATAAACACTTAAGGACATTAGGTTTTATCTAAGAACATATATCAATAATGTACTAAAAGATATCAAATTAACTTAGTAAAGTTAGTATCCAAATATAAGACAAGAACATTTAGATATTTCATATGCCCAAGTGGTGGAAAGTTTGATGTATGAAATATTATGTAAAAGGTCTAATTTGGCTTATCTAGTAAATATAGTTAGTAGATATTAAACTAATCCCAGAATTATGAAGCTATTAAGAGAATTCTTAGATATCTAAAAGATATCATACAATTGAAATTGACATATCAAACTTATTCATTTGGGATTGTAGGTAACTCGAATGCAAATTTTGGAAAGGATATTGATGACTAAAAATCCACATCAAATCATTTGTTTATATTAGGCAATACAAGTGTTTCTCGGGAAAGAAAGAAACAAGGAAGTACGAGTACACACAATAACTTGAATACATTGCATGTAGTATGGCAATCGCTCATGCAGTATGGATAATTTTTTTTTTTAAAACAATGACTCAATTTGGTCAATGGACATTATAGATGTATTATGATAATCAAGGAGAAATAAGATTGATAGATGGTGGAGCAAACAAAATCTAAAGAAATATACATAGAGATATATACACGTACAAATGACAACAACAATATTCATTAAACACATTGATCTAATGGAACTCAGAAGAAGTATTTGAGTTAGAAAATGAAGTTTTATGGATAATGAACTTCAAAGTCATATATCCAATTTACACTACACATCAATGAGTGTTGAAACTGCATGATCACATCAATCAAGTGGGAGATGTCGAGGATGACCTTTTTCTTTACCATCATGCGAGCATAAGAAATGTTCCATGAAAGACCACTTCAAGCAGTAGAGAAGCTCTATATTGTCATGTGTGGACAATGCAAATTGGGCGCGGGAAGAACGGATGTAGATGAGGCAACACGACACCTATAAAGAGATGCTCGAGAACAAATGAAAAATCTCACCATTCTAGGAGCCCCTAATCGCCCACAACTTTCTTCGAGTTGAAGGAGAGAGAAAGTTATAAAATTAGAGGAAAGAGAGGAAGAGATTATAAAAGAGAAAAAAAGACATATCACATAAGGGAGAAAATGACATACATAAGAGAGAAGAAAGGAGATGAGAGATAAATAATAAAAATGAAAGAAAAAAAAAGTTGTGATATTATAGGAAAGAGCAATATTTTCAAAATCGCGATTCTAACTCGTTGAATCGTACGACTTTAAGACTCTAGAGTATAAACCGAGTGAACTCGACTCAAAATCGGATTAGGTAGTAGACTCAAAGTAAACTCGATAGAATCGGGTAGACTCGGCAAATTTTGCACGTAGACTCGGTAATTTTATTACTTAGATATGTAACTAATGTTTGAGGACATAGCTGGAAAGAGGTCATTGAATTATACATTAGGAGAGTTATTTTATATATATGAGATGTTAAAATATGAAGTATAAACTATTTACACCTTTAAAATAATGGATATAAATATTTATAATTAAAAGACCTTAGGATATTTTTTTTTATTTTATAAGTTTGTACATAGAAATTACTAGTTTATGTCTCGAGTTTACGACTCGAGTTTACCGAATGTAAAATGAGTCTACGTAAACTCTCAAGTTTGAAAACCTTGGGAAAGAGAATCAGAGATAAGAGAAAATCATGAGATTATATTATAAAAAGGATAAAGTAAATTAAAAAAGAGAGGAATGTGACTAATCAGAGGAGAGAGAAAATGATATATTATAGGTGAGTGAAAAATGCGAAAATTAGACGTGAGAAAAAAATTAGGAGATGGAATTAACTAGTGTAGACTCGGCCAATTTCGCACGTAGACTCGACAATTTTATTACTTAGATATGTAACTAGTGTTTGAGGACATAACTAGAAAGAGGTCATTGAATTATACATTAGAAGATTTATTTTATACATATGAGGTGTTAAAATATGAGGTATAAACTATTTATATCTTTAAAATAATGGATATAAATATTTATAATAAAAAGATCTTAGGATATAATATTTTTTTATTTTATAAGATTGTACATAGAAACTATGAGTTTATGTCTCGAGTTTACCGGACGTAAAACAAGTCTACGTAAACTCTCGAGTTTGAAAACTTTGAGAAAGAGAATTAGAGATGAGAGAAAATCATGAGATTAGATTATAAAAAGGATAAAGTAAATTAAAAAAGAGAGAAATGTGACTTATCAGAGGAGAGAGAAATGATATATTTATAGGTGAGTGAAAAATGAGAAAATTGGATGTGAGAAAAAATTATAATATTTGAGAAAGAGATGAAAGCGATATAGATTAGTAAGATATTTGAGGAGAAAGATAGCAAGGAGTTTATTTGTTCACACAAATATCCACCTCTTTTATTACAAAAAAAAATGAGATTTTTTAATAAATAATAAAATAAAATTTAAATGTGTAATGCATAATAATTTAAAAGATTATCGCTAGAGATCAGAACGAAATTTCAATCATCGGATGGAATTTCTAAATAATTTACTAAGTTAATCAGGGAATCTACTGTTTATTTATATTGCTAAGTTTCCATAGAACATATCAATGATAATTAGCAGCCAAATCTATGAAGTCAAAAGTATACTCATTAGAAGCCGTAGATTTTTCTGGCGTTATACACCACAATAAAAGCTGTAAGCCTGTAATACAAAATCATGTAAAACTAAACTAAAGTTACATGACGCTCTAAAAATTAAATGGGTTCTTTTCAGATAATTTTCTAACGATTTAAACTGTATTCTTGATTGTAGATGAATTTAAGAGAGGTTGCTGGTAGCCCTCGAACTTGTCATAATTCTCGAAGGTGGACGCACCCAGATTTTTCTAGCGGTACAAACCAAGGCTTATTCCAATCCATTCTATGTAAGTATCAAGATAGCCAGGTATAGCTAAGTATCTGAGACCAACATATTAACCTTGTTCATGACTTGGGCACATGACTAAAGTCAAGACCTTGCATGCTACGCAATCAGAAGTATTCGTGGTATTCATATTGCCACCAAACCTTTAGATGTGGGCAAACAAATACTCAATGGAGGAGGCATTGAATAATGAAGACGACTGGTCGATCTTTTGCGTCGTGTGCAGATAAAATCTGGGCGTCGTGTTGTTTCCATTATTCCACACAAAGTCAAGTATCATAAGTGGAAAAAATTGGCATGCACCAAAGCATGCAGGTGCCAAACTTCTAGCGTAATTGCCTCGTCCATGCGCCCTATAAGTACCTCGCCTCGGTGGCTCCAAGTTTTCGGCATCCTTTCCTTCCCAACGTATCTACATTTAACGTCACCAACAGATCACTGTCATCGTAACGCGATGAAGTTACTGCTAAGCTTAATCATCTTCATCGCCGGAATCATCGCTGTGAGAGCTCAAAGCGGCGTCGGTGGCATCGTCACGCAGAACTTCTTCAATGGAATCATTAACCAGGCCGCCAGCGGGTGCGCAGGGAAAGGGTTCTACACGCGCTCGGCTTTCCTGAACGCGGCAAACTCCTACCCAAGCTTCGGCACTGGTGCAAACGCCAAGCAAGAGATCGCTGCCTTCTTCGCGCACGTCACTCATGAGACCGGGCGTATGCTCTCTCTCTCTCTCTCTCTCTCTCTCTCTCTCTCTCTATCTCTATCTATCTATCTCTCTCGCTCTCGCTCTCGTAATAATAGCTTGTATAAACCAATCATATGTATGTGCAGACTTTTGCTACATAGAAGAGATCAACAAAGCCAAATATTGCGAATCGGGTTACCCATGCAACGGAGACAAGCAATACTATGGCCGTGGCCCTCTGCAACTGACCTGGAATTACAACTACCAGGCCGCTGGCCAGAGCATCGGATTCGACGGCATAAACGATCCGGACATCGTGGCGAGGGATGTCACCATCTCCTTCAAGACTGCGCTGTGGTTTTGGGTGAACAACGCGAAGCCAGTTTTGGGCCAAGGCTTCGGAGCCACGATCCGAGCCATTAACAGCATCGAATGCAACGGCGGCAACTCTAGCCGTGAACGCTCGCGCCGGCTACTACAAGGACTACTGCAACCAGTTGGGCGTCGATCCTGGGAGCAACCTCTACTGTTAAGTATGGCATGGCGCCTGATGTATTTTGTTATCATCGCCGTCATCACCTTTGCTTCATGCATAGGAGACACTGGGATTAGTAGAATAAAGCGAGAATAACAATTGCAATAAAACTTTGTTACATATAACAAAATTGTCAGCTTCAACACTTAGTAGTTTAAGTTTTTTATTAACTTAATTTGTGCTATGTGTTAAATTCGAAAAGTATTTTTTATTAGTTTTATTACTCTGCGTGCAATTTAAAAATTGATTTTTTAACGAAATCTTAAAAGAAATAAGATCTCGTATCACTTTAAAATCTAAATACACAAAAAATAACAATCAGCGCACAGAAACGAATTAAAACACGATATAGATATGATTTATTTTTCTAATATAAATATTAAGATGTTCGATTATGATTTAAATTTTAAAATTATTGATAGGTCATTAATTTCAATATAGAAAAAATATGTCGCTTTTTGTCAGCGACTAATACATTAAAAATGTGTTAAAAATATAATATTAAAATATTTATATTCCTAATAACATAAATATTTTATGTTATTAGTTAATTATTTTAGTTTTTAGTTATTACGTCTAATCTAGAGTTAATCGAGTCGAGAGATTCAACCAACATATAATTATATGATCCAATCCGATTAGTGGACTCAAAATATAGTCAAGTCGAATTACTCTGGTGAACTCGTGCTCACTTTCAACATAATTTTGTTTTTGTCACCAAATAAATAAAAGATATTAATATATATACTCTACAGCTTATATTTCTTTTATAAAAGTAAGTGCATCATTAATTTTCTTAAACTACAAGAATGTATCAAAATAACAAATAAGTTCGACCGAGAAAATAATAGTGTTAGTCTTTAAAATTCTTGATTGATGTCATGAGTGAAAGATCATTGACACAAATTAAATGTAACGTTCCAAAAGTATATTTTGCCACCTTACAAAATTCTACAAACTTATATTTTTTACTTAACTTCTATAATTAATTGATCAACATAATAGACATATCATTCTTAAAATATAATCAGGATATATATCATGTACAAATCATCTCAGTAGGAGCATCATTCCATTATTACTGTGTCACATTATCTATTCTGAATTTTGATTATCTGCAGGTTCATATGTAAGGAAAATTATTCTATTGTGATTATGAAGCACGCTATGTAAAGTTCATAATAACAGGATAAAATATATGTGAAAATATAAATAAGCTAGTATGTTCGATCATATAGTCATTATCATAAATAATAAATGTATTATATTTTTTTTTTGCTTTACATCTTTCTTTCTAATATAATTCCCTTAATCCATGGCAAAAGCATCAATTACATTATGATAACACAATGTCTTTTATTCATGTTCAAAATTTTCAAGACTAATTCATTATTTTGAATATTTTCTTTAATTGTCATTGATCCGTTATTGGCACAAACATCAATTATATCATAATATCATGATGCCCAATATCCTTAATATGTAATATGTTCAAGCCTAGTGGACACTTTACTTAGGACCACTTTGTTCTTTTTTTTATTTATCTTTTCTTAAGTTGTTCAATCATTAACCTTTACCAATCAAGAAAGTCATTAATTCTAATATTGACGCCATTAAAGTTACTTAGGCCTTAAAATCAATAAAAAATAATTCCTAAAGGAATTGACAATTGTTCATGAAGGAACTCATAATTCTCAAAGTAACTAACATTTTTTTTTCAAAAAAAATCCAAAATCCCCAAAGGAATTAATAATTATTCTCGAACAAACCCAATTTTTCCACATTTTAACAATTCATTGAGAATCAAGTCATATCTTTATGGATAAATTAATTCAATCACGTGCATTATCTATTTTAAACCCTATTATCAGTTGCACATAACATTCTTTCTAGGTTACAACAAATCATTAAATCAAATAGTAAGATAAAATACATTAATAAAGGCAATTAGATAAGTTCCTATCCATCTTCTGTAGAAGGAAACATGATACGCGTCGAAAATAAAATACAATTTGTTTTGCATGGTCTATGTTTGATAGTACATGGACAAAATCAAAGATGAAAATGATCTGTGTTGATAACCAATTCCAATTCATATAACCAAGAGAACATGGTCTACATTGGTCACAACACATTTTGTGTCTCCTGAGACCAAATCAAGTCATGTCGGAAACAACCAAGGAACACAATCCTTGTCGATGGCGACATGGTTCATTTCTAAGGTTACAATTTCTTATTGCGTCATCTTCAGATCGAGGAACATGACCTATGATGAAAAGCCACATGATTTGTTTCCCACCTTTGCTCCAATGTTTTTAAGGAATGTGGTCTGTGTCATGAAGAACACAACTTATGTCTTCTATTCGCTATGCAGACGATGCTGGGTAAAGACATGATCTATGATCGAGCCTCTAGTGTCATAGTGGTTGTAATCTTTATCTTTGTCCATGACATAAGATTTACGATTGGGCACGAAACATAGACTTACTGTTACAGTCAGTATCAATCATAAATTTCTCTATTTACTATCATCATATAGACAAAATTCTAAAGTTGATCCTTTTTGTATACCTCTTACAATGATCAATTTATCTTATATTATTCTTTGTATTAGATAGTTCTCTCGCTCCTCTTCTACAATGATCAATTTTCTTCCTTGTCTTAAATTATTCTTCTTGCTCCTTTCTATGATGAGCTTTTTTCTTGTCTTTTAATATTGATCGCCTTCAAGGGAGAAAAAAGATGTTGGGTCCTGTTTATAAGGAGAGAAAGTCCTTCTAAATAAAATTTGCATGTGATTAAAACTCTCTAAGAGTAACTTGCATGTGATTAACAATCTCTTAAGAACTAATTTGTATAAGTATAGAAATACTAAGTTGATTAATAAATATTAGAATAATAATTTAATATGGCTGCATTTATTATTTTTCTAATCCTAATCATATTTATATATTTCTTTATTTTTTTTTATTTTTTTTATTTTTTTTATTTATTTAGAAATTGAGAAAGTTAAATTAAATATTTTAAGTTAAACGAATGTCATAGATAGAAAATAAGCCTACGCGTTTAAGCAGTGATATGTGGACAGTGGACTCCAAACCTTACTTAGCCCAAGCCCATTTGTGTACGTTGAGAGAGAGAGAGAGTTAAAGTATATAAGAGAATAACCAAGTTGGTTGACACAGATGGTTAGCGGGTCTGTGCCCCGGGTTGAGGGACCGGGAGCTAGTAGCCCCGAGTTCGAGCCCCGGAGTCACCAATTTGGCCAGGATTTACCGTGCCGCTCCCGTCCGAACACCGGATTAGTCGGGTGCTAATAGCCCTGGACACCGGTGGGGTTTACCCAAAAAAAAAAAAAAAAGTATATAAGAGAATGCCATCAGTTATCATTTATCAGTCACACACAATAGTAGTACCTTCTCAAAGGGCTCCACTTCAATCGCTTTAAAGTACGTGTTAAATTTTCTACGATTTTGATGATAAAGTCACCTTTTTTTTCTTTCTTATCTCAAAATTAATACATCTCTGATGGTCGCCTGACCAATTAAATATCTCTCTCCCTCATCAACAGTTATTGAGATATTTATTGGTGCAATCTAATGAGAGATTTGAAATTTATAAATTATAATTAGTATAAAAGAAGCTATGATCCAAAAGCTAGGTCTCATATTGAATGCATAGTGACCCATATATAAATTCTGACTCTCATAACTCAGATATAATTTAATTTAATTTTTTGCATAATATTGTATGAGAATAAAGACTGTCTAACATGCACAGAAATACCTATAATTCCCAAAGGATTTTCCTACTAGCAGTAAAAAAAATTAACCCTCCAAATACACATTTGGTTTTTTCCCTTTTCTAAACTTTTTAATATAATGTTATGAAGTTATCTTTTTATCTGAATAAAGGGCAACAATAATATGACATCCACTGACAACAACTCTCTCCTAAATGATCCACCGGCGCCAGCAGGTTTTCCCGGTGGCAGATCCAAGCCAGCCTGACCGCACGTGCCGCGCAGCAGTGACCTTGCCCCACTACCCCATCTCTTGCACCTGCCACACGCGCGCGCGCTCTAATGTCACAAGAACTGCACCGCTCTCAAATAATAAAAATATATTATTTTTAACTAATTCGATTACATTTTTAGTGAAAATAGTTTTTAGGAAAAATTAGTCATCAAAGTATTTACTTTTGAAAATACATTCTTTTATATTTTATTTTAATATCCGATGGCCACCAATGTCTAGGGTGAGATATGAATTCATGATCACTAACCCAAATTCTTAACTCGATTTAAAAACTATAAATTTAATTATTTATATGCTCATATTATGTAAAATATCATTTTAGGATAAAAGATTTCGTTTAGTAGAGAATACAGTCTTCAAGTCTGTATACAAGTTTTAAAAAATGTCATATAAAATAACTATTCACAAACATAGTCTATTTTGATAAGGAAATTATATATATTTTATCTCCGGGAGAACTCTCTTATTATGTAGTTCTATTTCATATTTGTAGCTATCGTCTGTGAATGCATGCTGTACTATTCCTGGTACATGGTCATGTTCCTCTTTGGTAGATTTATTACTTCCAGACCTTCTTGACTATTATTATTAGTGTTTTTTTTTTCGGCAGAAATAAAGACCGTGGTATCATTATTACTGTTAGTATTATTTATCATACATTTATTTCCCTTCGGACATCACTCACATCTGGCAAACAAATTAGAGCCTTTTGTTCTTTATTATTTTAGTGCCTTGTGCCTTGAGAGGAGTTTTTGCACCTAAATCCACACAGCTCTCTCTCTCTCTCTCTCTCTCTCTCTCTCTCTCACTCTCCCTCCCTCCCTCCTGCTCCTCATCCATCCGTCTCCTTTTCACTCCCAACCCATCTACTGCTATGAGGATCAGGAGGAGACCTCCCTTCTCTTCCTTTTCCTCTTTCCCCAATCCATCACCATCTCCATTCCAAGATCCATCCCTCCATCTCCTTCCTCCTCTTGCACCCGATGGAAGAGATGCCCCTGCTAGCAATGGAGGAGGATCTAAAGGAACACCAGAGTTGCACCCACATGGCCATCCACCAAAAGCCTCTGCTCGGGATCCTGATTATTTGAGAACCCCTCTCCATCCTCCTCCTCCTCCTCCTCCTCCTCCTCCTCCAGCATGTCTTGATCAGTACGACGAGACAAAGGAAGGCAGCATCCGCAGCAGCAGTACACATCTGACTGATGTCGGGCATGGGAAGGTGACCATCTTCTCCCCACCCACAGCTTTTTTCCTAAACTCCTTCCTTTTCTTTTCTGCAACAGCTAGCACCGTTGTGCTATTACTCCTTCAGCTCTACATATCACAGATCTGCTCCTTCCTGTTTCGAGAGCTCCTCATAGATGAGTGCAATGTGGATCTTCTTGCAGGTGCAGGATTTTGGGGAGGAAGAGGAGGTGGTGGCTGCGGCTGCGGCGGCCAAGAGCGAAGAGGAAAGAGGCATGTTGGTGGAATCCAAGAAGAGATGGGATGACGCCCAACAGGTCAACAGTAACATGAGGTAAGTTTAAAAAAAAAACAAACAAATTTGCTCCCTTTCTCTCTCCTTTGCAATTTAAAGGAAAAGGGGAATTAAAACATCATCCACCCTTCTCCCTAGCATTTTTGCTACTGCACCATGCATTGCCAGCTTGACCCATCATGACAAGTCCTGCACCATCTACTAATGCACCCAACACCATGACAACCACACTCACACACACACACAAAGACACAGGACAAAACTCTAGTTATAATGAGCTTACTGCAACATGTGGCCATTGCACAAGGGCAACTGCAGCCTTGCCGCTGGCACATAAGCATTTGGTGTAACAATAGTCATGGATTAAGAGTAGCTGTATCGGCTGAAGTGTGCAACGCTTTTGTTCTACTTGGATCTCTCGTGTCTCTAGGGTCGATGGCAGCTCCGGCGCATCAATACTACTCGAAGCGGCCAGGCAGCTGGAAGCGGCCGCTGGGATGAAGAGGAAGAAAGGAAGGGGAGGATCCGATGACAATGATTGCGGATTTGACGAGAAGCTAAAGGAGGAGAAGAAGAATAAGAATAAGAAGAAGGTCAAGGCGAGCGGTCGTGGGGGCGCTGATGGTTCGCTGAGAAATAATTGCACTAGTGTTAATGGGAAGGATAAGGATGGGTGTGGAAACGGTGATGGGCCAGATACAGTTATGGAGGAGGATAAGGGAGGAGTGGCTGTGAATGGAAGCGGCCGGTCGAACGGGAAGAAGAGGCGGAGCCCGGCGGTGCTGATGGAAGGGTCTCGCTGCAGCCGCGTCAACGGCCGTGGGTGGCGCTGTTGCCAGCAGACGCTCGTGGGGTACTCCCTCTGCGAGCACCATCTCGGGAAGGGGCGCCTCAGGAGCATGAGCAGCGTGCGCGGCCAGATCGGCGCCACCACCAGACCGAAGAGGAACTCCAAGACGACGTCGTCCTCGCCGACAGGTCAGGAGGAAGAGGGCGACAAGATGCCAACCGTTGAGCTGCAGCAGCAGCAGCAGCAGAACAGACCTTTGGAAGTCGATGTTCATGACATGAAGGAGGAGATTGAAGAAGGAGGAGGAGGAGAAATTAGTGAAGATAAGGCAACCAAGAGGAGGAGGAAGATGGGGATGGTGAAGGCTCGATCGATCAGCAGTCTGCTCGACGGAGTCGAACTGTCGGCCCCGGCGCCACCAGCCCAATCTCTTGCCAGCGGCAATTATAATTAAGGCAATGGTGTGACATACAATGCTGTTCTTAATATATCATTGCACCAAAGATGATGCATGGACTGATCAGCAAATTAATAGGCATGACTATTTATTTTGCACTGCTCATGATCCGTTGGCTATTTGTTTACTTATCTATTTCTATCATTAGTTTGTATTAGTTCTTGATCGGCAGGAGAAGGAAGGGGACAGTGATGAATGGTCTTGATGTCGTTGAGATTTGAGATCGATGCACTCGATTTTGATGTATAAAAGTGAGAATTATCCTTTTATTTGTCAAACAACGAGTCGTGTTTTTTTGTGGGCATGCAAATTGTGTTGCACCATCAGATGATCCTCCACTAGCTGCTTGGTGTAACTGCAACCAATTTGTGCAACATGTGACTGGCTATAGTGCATCTAATTTATATATATATATAGATAGATTTGTCTTGTGACAGCTTGGAATTAAGACAAGGGAAGAGAGAGAGAGAGAGAGAGAGAGAGAGAGAGAGAGAGAGCTGAGTCAGGAAGGCATCTTTGTTACGATTTCTTCTGCATCTTTGTTTCTTTATATCTTACTTTGTTAGGTCTAAGGGAGGAGTTGGCAGCTCTTTTTTTTTTATTTGGCCTTTTTAGTGTGTGCGCCAGCGTTTTGGGTCTCTGTTCGGTCGAAAACAAACAACTCGGTCAGGTCTAATTTAATTTACTGCAACATGATCTCAATTGTTTGGTTCCAATAAGAGAGGTGAGCTCACCTTCCTGCCTCCATTTTATTTATTTATTTATTTGTTAGACACAGTGCTGCTGCCTTAATTAGCTGCATAGACGGGTTTTGTTTTCTCTTAATTACATGGGTTACACATTTTGTTAGTACATAGTCTATTTTACTTCTGTACAATGCCTAGCTTCGAAAGCAGGTGCAGTGTGACCCTGGCTCTGAACAATGTGTGGTGGATGGTGCCGCAGCCCCCAAAGTGATCTTGGCTTTGGATTCTCATGGAGATTTCTTTAGGCTTATCAAAGCAATGAAAACCAAAAGTGCCTCCTTTTTATCACGATATAAAGGCACCAATTACTATATGCACTATATTATTATTATTATTATTATTATTATTATTATTATATAAACCTCCCCACCACCCACCCGAATTAAATTCTAAGTGATCAAATAAATAACTTTACTATAGTTATTCTAGTTTATCTTTCATATTTATTATTTAATTAAAATATTTGAAATAAATGTTTTTAATATATCTGGTTCCTCCCGAATATTTTTTATTCCGTCCCCGGATGTCTGCCTCGTCATTTTATCATGTAAATTACACATCCATTTGATCATCAACTTTATCTGTTCCTTTACTGATTTTCTTCCACCTACAAATCAAAGGAGGTCAAAATCTAAACATTAAAATAGGGCTAAAGTAGCCCCCACAAATAAATCCTCAACAGCATTTTATGATATTTGAATCCTGAACACAACGGTGACAACCAACAAGTCCTCCAATTTACCACTTAATTGGATGTAATTTTTTAAGTTTTACTTAATCAAATTTAGAGATGAAGCTTGTGTCGGATCATTTTAACCCGGCCTGAGTCGAGGTTGACCCAAGCCGGCAACCAGGTCATGCCCTTGTCGGGCCGGGCCAGGTCGGCCTTTGAGAGTTTCGACTCGGTCCGACATATGAGCCCGGTGAACATGAGTCCGATCGAGTTTGACAAGATTGAATCTTATATATATATATATATTTTGTA
Source organism: Pontederia paniculata (assembly GCA_001647135.1). Lineage (NCBI taxonomy): Eukaryota > Viridiplantae > Streptophyta > Magnoliopsida > Commelinales > Pontederiaceae > Pontederia > Pontederia paniculata. Next base: position 12,912 of record LTAE01005568.1, read on the forward strand.
CATGGAATTTTTTATAGTGAAAATGTCCACTTACTTTCTTTAACTAAGATTCAATTCATTTCTCTAACATAATTTATAGGATTTAACATATAATAAATACTTTTCTTATTAGACATACATTCTTATATAGTACATACTAATATTAATAGAATAATATCATATAGATATTATTCAATTACTGATTTATCAATTTAAGATATGATTATATTGACTACTATACTATATGATATAAATTATAAATTTTATTATAGTAAAAAAACTAGGAATATTTTTAAAAAGTATATTAATATTTTTGAAAAAAAAATAGTGACTGGCCCGACTAAAATGTTGGTCGGGGCACCCGGATGCCACTTTTGGCATCACAAAATATGGCACGATTTTTTTAGGCATAATCACGATTCTCGTGCTTGACAGAAGCACGGTACTAACACACGAATTTTCATATCTAATCAAATTATAATACATTCCCTACTGCCTCTCTTAGGTTATCGAGGATGTCTTGTTGATAATGCCTTGAATCTTAACCCGTTGAAAAACTATATGACCCCTGCGCATCACAGCCGCTCGAATAATTGGGGCGGCGAAGCTGCCCGTCCCATACGGGGGTCTCGCTGCCCGGTCAACGAGCCTGAGGGGGAGTCTAGGGGGATGCTCCCTTGCGGGGGCTCAGGGGCGGAGCCCCCGAAACCTAGACAACCTTAGGGCTTATGTTTCCTATTTGTATAAATCATAAAAATCTCGAAATCCATGAGATTAATGTAATCGTGACAAATAAATTCCGTGGTAATAATGATTGCTCCAAATAAAAAATACATCGAGCATCCTTAATAACAAATTACAAGTTGTGACAATGAGGTCAACAGTCCACAAAATTTATACAACAATCTTTTTTTTCTCCACATATCTTATACCATCGTATTGTCAATCAATATTGTTTGACTAAGTGAGTCATCATTTCCTCAATAATTGTTTTTACATGATATACATGACATACAAGGATGATATCCTCTAATCATATCTACACATCACCTCCTTCTCGAGAGATAATTTTAGTCTTGAATTGGCATAATAGTCCACAACATCCAATCCATACCGAGTAACACATTAAAACTATGGGTGTCAATGATAATTCAATTAGTGAAAATCTTTTGGATATATATGATTAACGAGTCACTACTACGTAAGTGATATACCTTATCACCTTGATTCTCTTAGTGGACTCTCAGCCTTAAGGCTTTATCTTTTGCCTATATATAAATGGCACAGTCCACTACATCCATTTTCTCGGATATGAAAATAGCTTATCAATATAGAAAACATTATTGTCTTGATAAAAAATATTGATTTTCTCTTTGTATAAACGAGTCACTACTTGACAATAAAAATTGACATAATTTCATTATCTAATTTAACCGATTAGCTTTAGACTATTCGCTTGAGTTTTGCCATCTAGATCTCAGTTAACTTTGAGTCTTCTCATTCCCCAATTCTTAATGTCATTATCATCAATTTGTTTCATGTAGAAAATCAAGTCTAAATTATAGGTGTAGATAATATTGGGTGATACCGACTCCATAAAAAAAAAACATCATCGGATACACATGTATGATGCAATCAACTCAATTGTGACATCTCTATCGCATAGTTACAGTCATTTTACTTGTAGATTTGTATAACATCATCAATTCATATCATATATCACATGCCTTTTTTATAACTAAATATTTTGTGTATTTTATCTATATACATTATCATAGCAAAAACTTATTTTTTTAATCACATTTCCAAATAGTTTCAAGTATCAACTCAAAGACACATAATATCACTCGTCACACGCCTCATTTCGACCATGAATTACTGCTCAAAACATGTACTGATGTCAACCAAGAGCTATAACTCATAATAGTATCGAACAAGAACTACTACTCATAACAAGTTCCGATATCGACCAAGACTAATCATCGTAATATTTTTATTTCACCTAGGCTTGTGCCAACTTAGCATTTGTCATAAACAATATATACTTTAGAATGAAAGGTCTCAAACTTTACGACCATACCATATCATAACATGGAATAATTACAAGCTAACATAGTATTATCACCGGTTAAAATAATAAATATAAACATTATGCATCAAGCATCAAACATATACATGCACAAAAGCATAAATCTAACACGCACATGATTTCCTTCAATTTTACCCTCGACTCTAATCACGTCATTGCATTGGACTTAAAGCATGGGCTCTGATACTATAACTTGTCATGCTCCGAACCCGACGCCGGGAAGCAACAAAGGGTGTTACAATGTTTCACTAATTCAAGTTCAAACTATAATAATCAATAGTTAAAATAAAATTATCTCTAGAATTTACCCAAAAAATTAATTAACCTTTGAAAAAAATATGTTCATGCGACAAGTACATAGGATAAAATGGGCCAAGCCTGAATCATAGAACCTCATCAGAGTAAATTGTAATGAAAGTAAAGGGGACAAATGCCCACAACTAGGAGTTCACACCACTCCGAACATAGTGACAATGAAATGGGCACAAAAGTCAATGAATAGGCTAAGTCTATGAACATGACAAGAATAGAAAAAAAATTAAAATTTAATCCTCTTCAAACCTCTCATATACACATACCTGATTATTTCCCATTTTTAGTGCCTGATGAGCATGCAAATCAACATATAGTCAATCCTCGAAGGGTATCTGATGCGTGCTAATTATGCAGATAAAATCACTAGCAAGTGCACTAGTCGTATAAAGTAATAAAGAAAGTGAATAGAGTGTTGATCCTACGAGAAATTTATTCTACCAATATCTAACACAATATTTCAATGAGAGAGGTACATTGGATTTGAAGAATTTATTGATTATGAAAATAATGAGTAAACAATGATAAAGATTTAACAATGAAGTGTCAGAATTATGATGACTTGGGCACTGGACTTGGATGAATAAAATAAGAAAAGTCTGAGTTTTAATAGATCAATTTTAGTTCTTAGTCTTTCTCAAGAGAATTAGGTTTCATTGAAATTTAGATGTCCTATCCAGGAAGTATCTACTTAATCAAATCTAATAAAGATAATTGGTCCTATCCAAGATGCCAAGTCTCCTATTAGGGTTTTGAAATGCATTAATTTGTAAAACCTAGACTGAGGATTGTTCCTATCCAGAATGCCAAATCAACAGATTTCACATCCAACGCTCCTATCCAGGATGACACCAGATGTGACATGCAATGTATAAATAATAAATAAATTTCTAAGATCCAATGACTTGCAAATAAGTTATTCTTGTCCAAGATGATAACTCATTCATAAATCATTAATCGAGAAAAACATTTCAAACAAATCCAACAAAGCATGTACAACCCCAAGCTTAGATGTTTGCTTGTCCTCAAGCAATATTCAGAGCAAAACTCAGAGAATAAGGGTTTCGATCATTGTTTCCACCCTGTAGAATAACTACTACTCTTGCCTTCATTTATTCACTCATCACAAGAACTTCTTTCCACAGTCTGATTAATCCCAGCCTCATAGATTCTTAGTACTTAAACATATTTAAACTCTTTCCAGTTCAGCCCTACATGCACCAATGATTAGTATATCAAATAAGAACT
>LTAE01005569.1:0-28074 GCA_001647135.1 Pontederia paniculata
TATATATAGAGAGAGAGAGAGAGAGAGAGAGAGAGAGAGAGAAGTGGCCATAACAAGACCACACATGCATTATGATGCCATAAAGAAATGTTCTCTACTTAGTGCTTTGCATCAGGTTGCATGTTTTACTTGCACGAGACCAATCGCGCCTCCTCCTTGCCTACCCCTGCAGCCGACCTCGGCCGCTCTCTGCAACAAGTTCGACAAGAGGGCGCTCCTCGCCGTCAAAGCCACCTTCAACAATGCCAATCCGCACTTCTCAACCTGGACTAACACTAGCTGCTGCGACTGGTACGACATCGGCTACAACCCCGCACCGGTCGTGTCGTGGACTTGGCCTTCGAGACCAATGATTCTCGGGGAACCATCTCGGACGCCATCAGCGACCTTCCTTGTAAGGACCCAAGATATGATGAGAATGAAAGTTAGTCCCACATGGACAAAATAGGAGGTGGTCATAGGATTATAAGTAACTACCCTCCTTACCATTCAAGACATGTTTTAAATTCGTGCGGACCATAGGCCCAAAGTGAACGATTTTTTGAATGAGTTGGGGTGTTACAAAAGGTATCGAGTCAATCTCGCATACTTACTTGAACCATGTGGGACGAGATGACTCAACGTCCTCGTTGAGTCCCGAAGGGGGGAAGATTGTAAAGACTCAAGATATGATGAGAATGAAAGTTAGTCCCACATGGACAAAACACGGAGGTGGTCATGGACTTATAAGTAACTACTCTCCTTATCATTCAAGATGCATTTTAAATTCATGTGGACCAAGGGCGCAAAGCGAATAATTTCTTGAATGAGTTGGGAGTGTTACATTCACGTCTTGGGGGCCTTTCCTTCCTCTCCCAACTTCCAAAGCTTGCCTTCCAAAAACTCTCTTTCAACAATCTCTTCGGCCCCATCCTCGACTCCCTTGGCGCCCTTCCCCTCCTCACGTCCATCAACATCAACTGGAACAAGCTCACCGGAGCGCTGCCGTCGTCGTTGTCCAACAACGTGTCGGAACGGGTGTACTGTCCCACAATAGTCTCTCCCGGGAGGTGCCGACGTCCTACGAAAAGGTGTCGTTCGTCAAGGTCGACCTGTCCCGAAACAACCNAACAACGTGTCGGAACGGGTGTACTGTCCCACAATAGTCTCTCCCGGGAGGTGCCGACGTCCTACGAAAAGGTGTCGTTCGTCAAGGTCGACCTGTCCCGAAACAACCTCACCGGGGATCCATCGATTATGTTTGACAAGTCGAGGATGGCGGAAGAGATAAACCTGTCGAGGAACTTGCGCGTTTGACTTCTCGAAGATGGTGTTCACAGAGAAGATGTTGATGTTGTTCAACAGTCTCTGTGGGAAGATACCAATTAGTGGAGAGTTGAATCGATTTGATCAGTGCAACTACCTTTACATTAAGTGCCTTTGTGGAACCCCATTGCGTGCATGCAAATGAGAATATAACATATGAACAATCATCTTATTCTTACTTTTGTATCTAAACATAAACATATAATTCTCACACTTTTTAAAATCACCTCAAAAGTCTCAAAACCGACCAGAACAATTTCTTTTGTTCCTTTCTTTTTTTTCTAATTTACTATATTGAATTAATTTATTTTAATAAATACATAGTAAGTTTTTGTTAATATTTAAATTTTAAATTTACATAAAAATATAATGTTAAAAAAATATAATATTATAAATATTCTGATATTAACAGTTTTACATATTAATTAATATTTAGATTAACACAATTATTTTAAAATAATATATTATCAAAAATAGAATAATGGAAAAAAATAATTAGCTAGTCTCTACAGTCTTAGTTAATTTATATAGTATTATAATTATTTAGTAGTTAAGTTTTTTATTACAAATAAAATGAAGATTGATTATATACTATTGGAAACATGCTGATTCGTAGAATTAAAATTAGCAGTAATAGTTATTTATCATTACTTAACTCAATAATTAGAAATATATTAGTTACTTATTTATAATTAATAATATCAATAAATACTTAATTATATTTAATAATATATAGTAACTGTTATACTTAATAATATTATTGAAAATACTATTCAAACTAAACACATCTCAAGAATATCTGGTAAAAAATATCTCACTTCTCAAAAAAAAATATTCTTACTAATTTCGGTACTCCTTACTTCCATAACAAATTGGCCTTAAAGGAGTTGTAATCTAAATTAATTTGTGGTATCTTTTGCCTCTTAACATGTGCTTTCCAGTTTCCATGCATGTAAACCAACACCCAATTTACATTATCCCTAACTAATTTGAATTGTTTGGAGTTACATGTCCAATTGTGATTAATAATTTTTTTAAGAGAAAATATTTTATATAAAAATAAGTTGAATTCAAAACTTTTACTGTTAATTTACTTTTATGTAAACTCATTTTTGTTAGTTATCCCTAAACTAAATTGTCGACCTTCAATGAATTTTTTTTTATTCAAAGGAGTTATGTAAACTAATTTAAACACATAAAAAATCATAAGTAGTTTTTATTCAAAAAGTGATACTTTTAAATTGATTGTTAATGATTCATGAATCCCGATTTCAAAAATTAGTGTTTAAAAGAAGCTTACATATCACCTCTTTACTTAATGGTACTTTATATACTTAAAATGATATAATTTATGTATCTAGCGAAAATGTTAGTAAATAAAAATTCAAATTTAAGGGAATAATGACGTAGTGGCTCACCCCTTGACTTGAGTATCGAGAGGTCTCGAGTTTGAATTTCATCGGTGGAACTTATGTATCTTTTTATTTTCAGCATTTCATTTCTATGTATTAGGTCATGGGTCTCTCTTTGTAATAAAAAAAAATCAAATTTAACGAAAAAAAATTTAAGTTGATGATAAAATTGTTGATCTAATATGTTAACACCATGAAATTAATTAAAATCATCTAATTTTTTATTGATTTTTTAAAAAATTATCACTCCAATATTTAAAAAGTATTGTCGACTTTTTAATTCACGCGATATTAACAATTATGTCATTGATCATAAATTAAAATTTTAATTTATCATCAAATTCGATTAGTTTAAAGCTCATTTTGAATCGTACATTTAAAATTTTTAAAAAATATTTTATTTATAAAAAAATTGAACTCGAAAATTCTTTTGAAGGAAGAGTTATTTACCAAAACTCGTGACTGGTAGAACGATCCAGCTCAGGCTGACCATTTTCCTAGACCGGTAGCAGGTGCTCGATACCAATTAAACTTGTTAGTAGATTTGGACCAGCCTGACAGGTGTTAACGTTATTATCCATGCATATGTACGAAATCCACTACAAAATATAGATCCGGATTTGGTTGCATTTGCAAGTCGAACGGATAAAGCCAGATCTCTATAAAATGTAGTTATAGCAACATCACATGTAAATTAAAAAAAAAAAAAAAACTTTGTCCTCCTCACATCCTCTTAAATTCTTAATATTTATATATTTAAAATTTTGTAAAAAATTAATATAATTATATCGTAAGAAAATAGAAAGATTCAAAATAATGAAATTAGGAGAATGTAGCAACGTCCTAATTAAAATGATGTAACATTCATTACATAAAAATGCATAGTTCGACACTCATTTTTTTGCCTTTATATGGATAAGAGCATAACTATTTAATTTCTCTTATATTTTGTCTTAAAAGATACAAATATATATAACTTTTCTTAAAAATATAATTTGAATATTTTATATTTATATTGGCACTAGAATTCAACTCCGCAATTTGAATTTGGTTGGATTTAAATGATTAGTGGGTACCAAGTTCAAAGCCTAATAATTATTAGTGCTTCAGATTTAATAAAAAAATTATTTAGTTAAAATTTATTTTTAAATAATTATATATTTATAATATTGGACGGAAGGAGTTATTTATCGCGATCCAAAAAAATATGGGGGCACACTCACTTTGTTGAAGATGTGGAGAGGCAATGTCATCCCTCCTCTCCGTTTCTGTAGTTGCAAAGAGAATCAATCATTGGTGATGGCTCTCTTTTGTTTTCTTTTTCGGTAAGGGACTCTTTTGTTGACGAGAGGCAATGTCACTCCTCTATGATTACATTTTTGTTTATAACAAAAAAATGGGAGAGTACATAACTGCAACTCCTCTTTCAAGCGAGCCATACTTCTATAAAAAAATATAGAGCTAAAAATCTATTTTATAAATATGAAGCACAATAAATCTCAAAATATATAGTTTTTTTTAACTTTATTTTATTAAAAAAATTTGAAGCGAAGGTATTACTGAGAAAAAAAAATTCCCCTCCTTTAGTAATATAAATGTAAAATAATATAATTTAATATAAATAAAATACGAAAAAACTAATAGGTAAAATAGAGGTGTGGAGACAGTTTAGCAAGACAAAAGCTCTTGACTTTCACATTTAAATTTGGACGTAAAATTAATTTTTATAGTTCATAGAAGGTAAAATTAACCATTTTGTTTTATGAATTTACTAGGGAAATAAAATAAATAAGATGGACAGAAACAGTAAAAATATAATAGAAGAAAAGTAATGTACACGGCATAAAATAAAGGGTTATTTCTGTTAATATTTGTAATGTTTTTCACAAATAACTTCAAACTATAATTTTATCGATTTTAGTCTCTAAACTATTTCCGCTTTGACATTTTAATCATTTATCATTCTTTGTTTAAAATTAATTTTTCAGATATGTTAAATGACACTCGTACCTTTAAGTAAAAGTTTAGAATATTTTTTTATTTATTATTATTTATTAGTTTAAAATGCTTAAACTCTTTTACTAATTCTTTTATTAGCTTAACAAAATAAGTAATAAAAGTGAAAAAATATTTTAAACTTTTACATAAGGTACAAATGTTATTTAGTAAATATAAAAAATTAACTTTGATAAAAAAAATAATAAAAATAAACGGTAGGACTAAAAGATCAAAGTGAGAATAGTTTAAAAATTAAAACTGATAAAATTATAGTTTGAAGTTATTCGTAAAAAAAATTAGAGTATAAGAGATGTTAGTAAAAATAATCCTAAAATAAAATCATAAAATAAATTAACGGATATATAATATGTCACTTTACATGGCATTCCGGATTAAGTACTTATGTTTCGAAAGCGATCATGAATCAAAATTTGGAAAAGAAATATTGTGGAAATTGGAAAGTAATACTATTAAACATTGTAAAGTTCCTCCCGAATATGAATAATAATATGATAACTAATGTTGGCTAGCTAATTAATACACGATAATGGATTGAGTTCTAGCAAAACAATATTCCAGGAATATTTTAAAAGAATAACGGGAAGAGTAACCTTTATTAACATTTTAATCCCTAAAATAAATTTCACGACTGACATAGTAAAATAAACTATTACATCGCCCTAATTTTAAAATAACAACGTATTCATTAAATAAATTAAAAAATATATCATTATATTAAGATATAATATAAGAAAAAAAATGGAGGTGCCTCGTCCCCTTTGCCAAGAGTTGTTTTACACAATCTTTTTTTTAAATTCATCTAAATATCTAAAACTATTCATAATTTTAGTTTAAAACAATAAGATTCATAATGACTTTTGAAATGTTAAAATAGTGTTTTTAAATCTTTACATGCTTTGATACAAAAAAATAGATTTAAGCACTTGTTTTTCTTAAATCATAATCCCGAAATCGGTTTATCCCTACAACAACACCGAGAGGGGCCGCAACACATCACGCCTGTAATAATTATTATATATCTAAGGATTATTATAAAAATGTTGGGATTATTTATATTCAGAATTGTGAATATTTAATTAATTTAATTTAAGAGAAATTGTATTAGTAATTTATGAATAAAAAAGTTTAAATTAATTCTTTTTTTATTTATCACGCTTAATTGAGAAAAATAATTAATTTCATTAAAATATTTTATATTAAACAATTCTATACGAATTTATCAATCAAGTTGATTGATACAAATGATTAACGGATTTATAATTTGAGATTGAGAAATCGAAAGTTAATAGTTCAAATTTAAATTTTTAGAATTATTAATTTAACTAAGACTTATTTTTGACGCTTTCGTCTGAACATCAAATCGAATACTTTCGTTTGGACATCGAATCGAATGTACTGAACCTATCTGTTTTTTATCTTTTGATCAAAACAAAACAAAACAAAACAAAAAGAAAAACAGTAGAGCCAACCAACTGTCCTCGCGGTTATTAATTGAACATGCATTGTAATGACTAATGAGATAAGATCAGAAAAAGTGTTATTTTCTGTCGGTCATTATCATCATGTATGTAATGTGATAAATAAGTAGTATTTGTTAATTTGTGCTTTGGCCATACTTGCAAAGTTGCAAGAGAGCCATGGCCTCTTTTAACTTGCTGCCGTGCTTCCTCCTCTTCCTGCTGCTCCTCTCCTCCTCGCCGCCGTCGGCCTCCGCCGGCCGCTGCAATAAGTACGACAAGAGGGTGCTCCTGGCCATCAAAGCCGCCTTGAACAACCCCTACCACCTCGCCTCTTGGACCAACAATAGCGCCTGCTGCGACTGGTACACCATCACCTGCGACCCCGACACAGACCGTGTCGTGGAGCTCACCATCTTCGCCGACACCGACCTCCCGGGCACCATCCCGGACGCCGTCGGAGACCTCCAGTACACCCCAAACTCGTCGGCGTCATCCCGCCGGCCATCGCCAAGCTCAAGAACCTGGAGTCCCTCGACATCAGCTGGACCAACGTCTCCGGGCCCGTCCCTTCCTTCCTCTCCCAGCTGCCAAAGCTCAACTACTTGAGGCTCTCCTTCAACAATCTCTCCGGCTCCATCCCCGACTCCTACGGAGACTTCCCCTCCATGGAATTCATCGACATCAGTCGGAACAAGCTCACCGGCGTTCTCCCCCCGTCTCTGTTCCAGCACACGACGACGCGAGCGTATCTCCTGCTGTCCCACAACAACCTGTCCGGCCAGGTGCCGCCTTCCTACGCCAAGGTGCCATTCGTCGAGATCGACCTGTCAAGGAACCACTTCACCGGTGACCCTTCGTTCCTGTTCGGCAGGTCGAAGCCGGCGCAACAGATAGACCTGTCGAGGAACTCGTTCGAGTTCGACTTCTCGAAGGTAGTGTTCCCGGAGAAGGACCTGATCCTGGTGGACGTGAACCATAACAAGCTCTTCGGGAGCATTCCGGCGCAGATCGCCAATGTCGCTAATCTGCAGTTCTTCAACGTGAGCTACAACAGGCTCTGTGGGGCGATACCGACCGGTGGAAACTTGGGAAACAGGGAACGCTTTGATCAGTACTGCTACCTCCATAATAAGTGCCTCTGTGGAGATCCATTGCCTGCATGCAAGTGAGCACAGGAAAATTAAGAATGTGCAACAAAAAAATTGGGTATTTGCACCTCTCATCGTTTGCAATTTCCATGAATGTAAACCCTCCTAATGGTACTTTTGCACGCGTCCTCAAATCCGAGACGACTTTGTTGTCTTTATGAATAAAATTATTGCACCATAATATTAAGCATCGTAGTTTCCACCAATACAGATCTTCTTTTTAGGGAGTTAACTTAATTATCTGGAGTTCAGACTACTCCTGTTTAATGGATTAAGCTGCAGTTTGTCACACCGACTTGCGCTGCATTTGGTAAGGCTTTGTCCAGATGTCAATGAAGTTGGTTGTCTAATGTTATGGAGAAAACCAAAGGAAATTTGGGTAGAATGATAAGTCGTTTCTTTCATTTAATTAAATTTTGAGTTCGAGTTTTTTTTTAATGTAAAAATTTTTTATTGAGAGATTAAATATGTAATTTGGGATAGCATTAAATTAGTCAAGATCAGAGTGAATTAGACTCAACTTATGGATAATATATTCTTTATATAGTTAACGAAAAAAATAAAAAAAATAATTCATTCTCTTAAAATTTTAGTTCAAAAATATTTTTAATACTCATGTATATAAATCCTCTTAAATTAGAAAGATATAGCATTGCTCATAATATTATGAAGAAAAGAAAAAATTTTAACAGTGCAAAAAATTATAAAAATGACTACAAAACAGCGACAATTTTGTGAAGTGTGAATCAGCCGACAGACTTTCCCAATAAACATAGATGGTTTGGGATATTGATCATATTTATACTTGAGCTCATTTTTATTTTATATTTTTAAATTCACATAATCTTTGAGTCTCCATCCTATTATCAATGCTTAGTGCCGCTCATAAATTCATAATGCCACTTCTTTAAAATTTATTTTACCTTTATATTACATAATATTTTATACATAATTTAAAAATCATTATTGAAGTTAAAAAGTAAAATAGTCCTAAAATATAATATTAATGTTTAGGAACATTAAGAATTGGAGGTATATAGGTGTGTACATGTAAACATCTATAGTTACTAATAAATTTTAATTAAAAAAGTAGAACTTATGACAGTGACCTAAATAGTTTATAGTGAATTATACTTTTTGAACTAAAATTATTAATAATTTGATATATTTATACAAAGTTATATAAAAAGTCGATGCCTCAAAATATATTATATCAAATTTCATTTTTTTTCGAATCAAAGTTATCAATAATCATATATATATTTATACGGATTTATATAAAAAATGCTTTTGAAAATTTAAAGCACCTAATAAACATATCATATATGTTATATATGCACGTCCACCGCAAAATACGGATCTCGTGACCCTATTGCCAAGCAGATCCAACCGGTTTCGTGGCAAAGATGTGACGTTTGACAAAGATCGAGAAAGATCGAGTGGGGACGCGTCCAAGATATTTCTGTGAAGATACTTCAATTTAACCAAGAGGTCCTCACCGTTAAAAGCATATTGAACTTGTCACACCGGATCGGACCGGCGGTTCGATCAGAGCCTAGTCCAGTTCTGATAAAAAAAGTCGGACAATAATATTAGATCAGATGAGAATCTGTCAAAAACTGAAAATAAGAGTTTTCAATTGTAAAATAAAAAAAAGGGAATTTGAAAAAAGGGAGTTTTGGGAGAGATTGGGTTGTGAAAGTTATAATTTAAAGCCTTTGAAATCTGTTTTATATTTTTTCCTTTTTAATTATAGAGAAATAATTAATTAATATTTATGCTTGAATAAATAATTATTTAAAATATATTTATTAATAATTTTTATATCAAATAAAATGTTAATTGATCATAACTAATATAATTTGAAAGTAAATTTATTTTTTATATTTAATTTATAATTTTTTATATTAATTATAAATTATATTTTAATTTAATATTTTTAATAATATCTAATTCGATTATTCGATTTAATCGATTTAACCGGTCTGATTTGACTCAGAAACTTCTTCGAATATCGTCCGGTTCGATTATGACAAAAATGTATTGAACTTAGAAAATTTTATTAGGAGTCTCACTTGTGTTTAATTAGATTTGCCAATTCGAAGCATACAAAATTATAGAAAATTTTTAATAGCAGTCTCATTTGTTATAGTTAGATATGTAATTCGATACTAATTTAATCGAGTTACACTAATGCCTTATTTGGATTGAGATATTAGGGGGAATAAGGTGGAAGATGAGTGTCTACTGTTACTTAAATCATGTTTGGATAAAAAAATATAAAAGTCATGTGGAGTTTGGAGGGATGAGTCACATCTCAAAATCCCAAATATTTCATTCCATCGAATTGGTGGAATTAAAGGGAATGAAATTTTTTAAACAAAATTACTCATTTAAATAACTTTCTAAAATTATACCATAATTCATTTAAAATGATATTCTTCCTTATATTATTTTAAATTTTAATAGAAAGTAATATTTGACTTGAGTTCATTTGTTGGTTTAACTATTTTCTATCTTATTTTATAACTATTTAATACTTACTGTTTAACTTTTATTCATTCATATTTATTTTTTCTCGGACTATTTTTTTATCATAATATTTTAAATCTATTGAATATTATCATAATAATTTTTTTCAAATTAGTTATTTTTTTATTGAATTTGAGATAAATAATTATTTTTATGATCATTTTTACTTTAACATCTTAAAGTATTGTCATTTGAACAATATTTTTTTATTTTTGTAATGATAATATTAATTTTTTTCACTCTTTTTATATTTATCTATCATCTTCGATCTTTTTTATCTTTATTTCAAAAAAAGATAAAAAAGATAAAAATATTGTGAAAGAAACAAAATATATTGAGAGAAAAATAATACTAAAGATTAGAAAAAACATATAAAGAGATATAAAAAATAAAAAATATATAAATATTATATTAAATCAAATAAATATATAATAATATATTTATTAAGGGCCATAAATAATAATATATAATAAATGGTATAAATAACTTTTATTTAAATTATTCATGTAACTTATTCACCTTCATAAAATTTTATTCAAATATGAGTTTAATAATAATTCATCATACTTCATCACACTCCACCATCTCATACCACCCTCCATTAGTTAGTTTCCAAACAAAGCCTAAGTCTAACTCAATGCGCTGATAATGTGTCTTGCAAGTTGGATGATGACACCAATGAGTGGCAATCGAAGAAAAAATAAAGAATATCCTAAACTGCTTCTAGTTAGCCAATTATATATATATTTTTTAATAATTATTGACCATTATACGTAATACTGTGTATCATTCTTATATTAATTTGACCATCTCATACCACCCTCCATTAGTTAGTTCCCAAACAAAGCCTAAGTCTAACTCAATGTGCTGACAATGTGTCTTGCAAGTTGGATGATGACACCAATGAGTGGCAATCGAAGAAAAAATAAAGAATATCCTAAACTGCTTCTAGTTAGCCAATTATATATACATTTTTTAATAATTATTGACCATTATACGTAATATTGTGTATCATTCTTATATTAATTTGACTATTGTTCGGGAGGAGGTATATATGGATTTATAAGTTGAATAACTTAAGATGGACCAATGATGAGCGAACGAGCTATTTCTTGTTTTCCTTCGAGAATGAAGAAAATCTTGTGCATGTTCTCACAGATGCACCGTGGACAATCCAAGGAACCATGCTGAACATGTCCAGACCGAAGTAGATTTTCTTTCCACTGGAAGAACATCTCTCTTTGATGCCAATTTGGATCCAACTTAGTAGTGTCGAATATGCGTTGCGCATTACTAGGGCTTTTAGTGAGCCGCTCAAAGTCAACAATCATACAATAAAAGGATAACACCACGACCTCGTTTGAATGTAGGAATTAAGGTCTCTAATTTTGACTGATTTTGACAAACACCAATTACAATTTTAACGGGTCCGTCAGAACTTGAGTTTTAATTAATGTATCAAATTTCTGTCGATCCTTAAATTCAAGTTCTTGCCCCTGGAAAGAACTTATCTGATTTTAAAAAATGGCTAGAACCGAATTCATTTTTTTTCCTTTTGTGTAGGCCTATATTATCTAACTATTAATATATATATATATATGTATATTATTAAATCATGATAATAACATAATAAAATAATAATATTTTTATTTACTATTTTAATTATATTATAATTTCTACAATTTGTTAATAAATAAATTAATATATAAAAAATATCAAAATTTGTGTAATGAACTTATTTGTTAATAACTAATAATTACTTTCATTATTGTAAGTTAAATAATTATTGTACTAGTAATGTTATTTCATTACAACTAAAAATTATATTTATGTATTTTTTAAAATAAAATACTTCGACTTTAAATTAATAAATAACTAATTTAATCAATTAAAAATGAACTTATGTACATTATTTTATTAATTAACAAATAACTTTAAATTAGCAAATTATTTTATTATAGTAAATTAAAACTTTGTAAATATGTTTAATTTGCTATTTTAAATAAGTTGCATTCGAAGCATGGTCTTATTAATTAATTAACCTAGATAATTTATATTATTAATTAAAAACTTATAAATAAAGTTTAATTCGATATTATTAATTATTTTATGAATATGTGTAATATTAAATTATGTTCATTTTTTAAAATAATAATAAATTATTTAACATTTTATGAAAATATTTATTTTAATCTTTTGGAAAAAATATAAAATTATTTTTTTTCTCATTTAATCAAATAAAAAATTTTTTAGTTCTAGAATTTCATCCAAACACCAATAGAATTAAAATATCTAATCAACTTTTTAGTTCTTCATCATTACGCTTTTTCATCCAAACACTACATCAGAATTTATTGTCTAATCGATTAGTTTTCGGGAACTACAAGTAACTTAAGTTCTTGCATTCAAATGACACCTACAGGTTTGCGAGAGTTTGTGTAAACATGGACCTGTCAAAGTCGATTAAACATGGTTTGTGGCTTCGAACTCCACACAGTAATCGTTTCTTTCATCGAATATTTTATGACAATTTGCCCCAACTCTCTTTCGGATGTAGATGTATACTGGACAGCTCGTCTCCTCCTATCCATCTCTCCAATCGGAGGGTCTGGAAGCAAAATTCAAACATGAACCTTTAATGTATGGCACTTGGATAAGATATTTTTTAGAACCACCGAAAAAATCATGGAATTGATAGCCAGAAACATACCGCACCTTACCGCCGACAACCAGAGTGGTCAACTTCATTAGAGGAACACCACAACTCCTTCGATTCCCTAACCAGGTATGATCCTGACCGCACATCTGATCAACTTATTGATCTACCGTTTGATCTACTGCAGAGAGAAGAGCATCAATGCATGGAAAAAGGATATGGTGCGTCCATCACACATCCAACGACGATCAAACAAAGATCACCTCCACGGTATCAATCGGAGACACCCGTTACTCCTAAAGGCTCATGTGCCACTGACACAGCATGTGGCTCTCCTCGGAAGCAAGCAAAGTCTGACCTGCCTCGGAAGATGGGGAATCCTGACTTGCCTCGAGAGCAAGAGAGCCCTTCCCCCTCTTTTGCGTCATTAGATCAAAACATTCGTACGCGTATCTAAGTCAGCACATCACCCCAAGTAAACCCTACACTAAGAGAAACCCTCTCTAGCGGCGCATCACACACGCCACCTCCCCTTTCAGACAAAAACCAGCACCTCCCACTCACATCCTTAGATCGGTAGGTGACAGAGTCACACACTAGGCCTCCCTCCAGAACAACTAGAAATCGGGTTGATATCGCAGTAGGCACAAAACCACTCATCCATTATAAATCTGTTGAAGGAATGCTTCAAAAAGGCACAAATATCGGGATCAGATCATGAACGAGATTCAGAGGACGAACAATCTGAAGGAGATCTTCTTCCTCTTAAGGTGGAGCCGAAGAGGATCCGTAAAGAAAGAAGAAGATTCTCACCTCCACCACCAAATCTCAAAACCAGAGCAGGAAAGAAGAAACATGACAAAGGTAAAAGTTAATTCTTCTATCAAGCTAATGTCACCTAATCCAGCTCTTAATGTGCAAGAAACCTCCTTGGAGATAAATTGTCGGAATAGGGCAGAAGCGTACGAAGATCTCTCCATATGAAAATAATATCATGGAACTACAATGGTGCCTATCGCAGCAAGGTATGAGACCGCCTACAAGACCTAAATAAAATCATTTTTCGGATCTAGTGATACTAATTGAAGTCCATGATGATAAAGAGAAGTCACAAATAGACATCAAAAGACTAGGGCGTCAATGGAAAATGATTTATCATGCAGTAATTGGACTAGTTGGAGGTATAATTCTTGCTTGGCAAAACCCTTCCCTACAAGTATCCTATATTAAATCCTCTCCTCAAGTCTTACATGTAGTAGTAACATTAGAAGGTTTATCCTCTGTTATATATTGTGTGTATGCTAATATCCAACCTACACTGAGAAATGAACTCTAGCATAACCTAAATTCATTGCGGTTTGATGACATTCCATGGGCTATCATAGGTGATTTTAATTGTATTTTGCAACCAAAGGATAAAAAGGGGAAAAACTCTCAAACTGGAAAAATCAGTCAAGGGACTAACTAGTCCCATTGCAATCCAATGATTTTTAGATATACTACTAGTAGGTCTAAATTTAACATGGTGCAATAATAGAATTAACTTAGCTAGAATCCTATGTTGTTTGGATAAAGTTTTACTTAACAGATACTAGATTATCAAATACCCAAACCTCAACCTAAAAACTCTAGAAAGGTGTGCATCTGGTCACGCCCCATTTTTAATGGATACTAACCACACTAAGCACAAGCCGGCCACGACCATTTAAATATGAACACTGTTGTTAGAATATCAAAAGCCCATAGATATCGTAAGAAGAGAATGGGATAGGACTTACATAGGCAGGCCTGACTCCCAAATTCAGGATGCATTGAGGACAATTAAGGACAAAACTAAGCAATGGAATTATCACAACTTAGGAAAGTTAGAAAACAGATCCCAAATTGTCAAGCAAGAGATTGCCAAACTTGAAACTAAGGAGGGTATGCTAGGAATAACCACATCTGAGCTAGTTAAACTCAAGACGTTATATAACCATCATGCAACTTTACTTACACAAATCAGTATCAAGTGGTGGAGCAAATCAAGGATTAACTGGCTAGAAAATGGAGGAAAAATACATCCTTTTACTACCTAAGTACCATGATCAGACAAAAAAGAAACCATATTGCTTATATTGAGGACTCCAGTGGTGTTGTGACCATAGAAGACCATACAGTCAGGGAAGCCTTTGTAGAACATTATACTAAGCTATGAGAACATGAGACTCAAAACTCCATAGGTATTGAATCTTGGCCACCCTTCCCTTGTCTACATAACTCCTAGAATGGGCATCTCATTGCTGCTATGATCATGATAGAAATAAAAAAACACTCTCTCGAGCATTCCTCCAAGCAAACTCCTTGGTCATGATAGATACACTACAAAATTCAGGTCCTAGGATCTCCCATGCTATAATTGATTTTTTTACACCAACATTATGCCTCAAGGATGGGGCAATACTTCACTTATCTTTATACCTAAAAAGAATCACCCTACAATTATTACTGATTACAAGCCAATTTCATTATGCAATGTTTTATATCGTCTACTAACAAAAATATTGACAAATAGATTAAGACTCACTCTCACAAGTATCATAGAAAATTGTTAGTGAGCCTTTATTGCAACCAGATCTATTCAATATAACAAATTAATATCACAAGAAATTGTACATTCAATGAAATATGGTAGACAAAAACACATCATGGTCAAAGTATATATGGAAAGGCTTTTGATAGGGTGTCATGGAATGCAATAATAAATGCACTTACAGTGTATGAAATACCCTACACATTTCATTCACCGGATAACTGCATGCATATCATCCCCTTCCTTTTGTTGTTATATAAATGGATCATTCTCAGAGGCCTTTACAAACCATAGTGGTATCAAGCAAGGAGATCACTTCTCCCCTTATCTTTTTATAATTGTTTCCAGAGTTTTCACCTCTCTCATAAATGAATGAAGAAGTATTAGTGGGATGTATTAGACATTTCAAATTAAATAGTTTTACTTTGAGTCACTTATTATATGCAGATGATATGCTTATATGTCTAGCTGCCACATTGAAAAATTGTAAAAGACTTAAAGAACTCTTTACATTGTATGGTATTCTTACAAATAAAAAATCATTTAAAAAAAAACATATATCTTTTCCTCCAAAATTTAACTTACAAAGAAAAAGAAACATAAAAAATGCTTTAGAAATGAATGTAGGAGTTTATCCATTCAAATACTTGGGAGGATTTCTTATAAATATCTTAGTAGCAAAGAACAATCTTTTATAAATGAAAAGGTCAACGAAACCAAAGGTTCTGAATCATGCAGGAAAGGTAACCTTGATCAAATCAGTTCTAAACATAATTCCAAACTATACCCTGGGCACCACATACATATCAAATGAGGTCATTGAATTATTAGAAAAACAATCTAGGAAGTTCTTTTGGTCCACTGATGACACTAAATCAGGTGCACATCTCATAAATTGGAGTACCATACAAAGGAATATATCACAAGCTAGGGAGCTTAGGTGTAAGGAGCATGAATTGTTGTTGTTTAAATGGGGATCATGACCTCTGGGTATCGCTAGTAACACGAAAATATGGTTTATCTCACACTTGGTCCTATACCCATTTGGTAAAACAGGTGGCATGGAGCTATAAGTTAATCACAAATGCTATCAAGGAAATACAACAAGGCATGAAGTTATTAACTGGTAATGGGAACAAAGATAAAATACTATCTGATCCATGGCTTTTTAGTATACCCTTGAATTTGATGCCTATATATGTAAATGCAAATGCATTGACTAATTCTATTGTGGCCAATCTTATATCTAATCAGCAATGGAACCATATACTATTAGAAGAAATTTTTGGGAAGGATTTGATTATTCATATTATGAATATTCATTTTCCTACGTATCCCCATGATGATAGGTGGATAGACACATGGTATAACATATACCAACTCAGTATATAGATTTTTGAGTTTGCCGCATGTTTTATTAACAGAACCTGTATGGCATGGCTTGAATCTCTTATGAAAAAAGCTCCACCTAAGATCAATATTTTCAGTTGAAAACTCATGCATGGTAGATTACCAACAAAAGATTATGTCTCTTTTCTTATGCTACTATTAACATTGCTTGCACTTTTTGTGGACTTGTTGTGGAATCTGTTAGTCACCTTTTATTCAATTGTCCTATCACACATCAATTATGGACTCTCGTCCAATAGAAGCTCCATTTTAGTTTTCAATTCTTTCACTTATGGAAGGATGGTGACTGGATCAGGGAGGGACCCCTTCTAGGAGTGCCTTACTCTCATTTATTATCTTATGCTTTTGGGGAATGCTAGAAATAAAACATATTTTGAAGCTCGGCCAACCTCCATGCTCTTTGTTTTGGAACAAGCTTTGGTGAACTCAAGTGAATACATTCACATCCACAGTCTTGAGGGACCCGCACCATATGCCCTACCAGGGCTCAATGGGAGCCCCCGCCTCCAAAATTGTATCAAACTTGATACAGACGGGTCGTTCACTCGATCAGAGGAGATTGGGGGTGCAAGCTTAATTGCCCGCCCTAACGCTGAAATTTTTCTCTTTGTAGGATAGTTACATTGTTGTTTCTACTCAGCTCTTGAAGCCAAAGCCTAGGCAATCTTATGTGGGATCAATATGTGCAGGCAAAAGGGACTCATGCGTATTTGGATTCAAAGCGACTTTAAAATCTTAGCTCGAGCTCGAGCTCTACGCCATGAATCACTAGCTCCGTGGAGCATTAGAAATATTATGTTAGACTACTAGAATGCTTTAAATTTTTTTGAAGTTTATAACATAGGCCATGTTCATAGATATGCAAACACTGTGGCAAATTACCTAGCTCATTATGGCAGAACATCCTCTGCATATGTATTTTGGGATGGAGTATCCCTTCAAGGTCTCCTAAATATTTTGTACCGTGACAACTCTAATCTTACATAACTAAAATAATTAGCTATTTTTAAAAAAAACTACTAAAAGGAACCCATGAATTATGTAAAAAGAATATAAATAATAAAAATGTATTTTCTAATTAATTTGTTTTTTTACTTCATACAGAATCATATATAGATATGTATCAATCTCATCATAATTTTTTTCATCTTCACATATATCAAATTGACCCACCTATGTCATGAGTCCCCTTTTTCTCTAACTTTTCTTATATAAATTTCCTCTTTTCCCAAACTTTTGTAATATTTTTTTATTAGTTGAAACTAGTAGCTTAATAGTTCCTATGTGTCCCCGGAGATGCTTCTCCATGTCACTCTTCGCCATTCTATCACTTGGAGATGTAGTATATTGTAGGGAGTATGCTATCCCTACACCTCGTTGTAGCATTTTTTTTTGTTGAATGAAATTTGCTTGAGCCAAGCTCATTTTCTGAGCAATTATTGTTGATTTAGGTGTGCATGTCTTAATTGCGGACGACGCCTCACATTGTGACCAACTTGCTTTGAGACACCTTATGTATAGACAGGATCTATGTCTTGAAGCCAAAGTCATTTCGGAGACCTCCCTTCGAAAAGTGCCCGCTTGAGTGCCCGCTCAAGCACCCACTGAAGCAGATGCTTTGCATGACCCCGCTCCGCGTCCCATCCTGCTTGTTGGAAATATAGGACGAGGGATCGATCAAGAATCAAAACAATAAATTAAACCAGAAAGAGAGATTGACACACATATATTTAACGTGGTAAACCTCTCTTGATCAATGTGAACAAGACGGAAACATCCATGGGCAAAGGAGGCCGCCACCAAAGAGTTTTCACTATCAAGAAGAAGAGAGTACATCATAAAATCCTAATCCTTATTTATAACGGCCAAAGACCTTCACTACCGCCAGAGATTCCTTTTTTCTCTCAAATTTTTTCACAATTTTGAGTACATGATATAATATTTCAAGGCACAACAACACTGCTTAAGAATTTCGCTGCCCAAACTCTTTAAAAATCAAGAAAATTGCTTGTCTAGGTGCCCTGGTCGCTTAGACTCTGCCAGTGGCCGTGTCCTAGCTAAAGTCCCCGTGACAAGCGGTCTTAGAGCAACTTTGTTGGGATTGCTCTGTGTTACTCAATGAGTTCTAGTTCCAAGGTGATGAACAATCAAGTGAATCAAGACAAATCTCATGTGTCACCCGCCCAGAGCGCGTTTGTGATGATCAACCTCGACATATTCGACTGCTAGCAGACACGAGAAGATTATTATAATTACATTACGAAATTATGATAAGGAATATAGGTTGAGTCATGGATTTTCAAAATTTTCAGCATGGTCTCAACAACTTAGTCATCTTCAACATACATATACTTTTGTCCAAAATGATTATGTTAATTCTTCCAACAATATCATTATGATATGTAGTTTCAGGCATTATCTTCTCAAGATTGATATCATGCTTTAGGCAATAATTCTTAAACATTTGAAACACATATTCACCACCATTATTTGTACGAAAACACTTTAGTTTATTTTTCATCTCTTTTTCCATTATGTCATAAAAGTTTTGAAAATTTAGAATTGTCTTTTCTATTTTTTTTCCATAAAATAAGTCCACAATTTTCATGTAATAAAAGTAAGAAAATATCTATTGCCACCTAAGAAATTAACCTCAACATAATCACACACATAAGAAAACACCAAATTAAATTTATTTTCTTTCTTCTTAGAACTAGACAAAAATAAACATTCTACATTGTTTATCATTGAAATAATTATCATTGGAAAGAGTAATGTGGAGAATTATTGTAATCCTTTCTCACTCATGTGTCCTATTTTTTTATGTCACAAATCAAATGAAAGCATTATTTGACGTCATTTAAGTCTTGTAGAAAACATCTTACAACTTTTCTTTAGTAATAATTACGAATCCCTTAATTAATCTTTACTTTTCACTCATATGATTGTGGTAAACTTCCTGATTCAAAGTGAGGAGAAATTAAATTTAGACGCAAATAAGGTATGTGTCACACATTCTTTAGAACCAACTTAGATGCAAAGTAGGTATGTGTCACACATTCTTTAGAACCCAACTGGCTACCAATATATGTTGATATGCAAACATTTTTAATTTTTGCATTTTTAGACTCAGCCTTATTGTCCATCTTTATTATGCCAAAATCACTAGTATAAGATGAAGTCTTTTTTAATGGAGAGGCATGACGCAAAGCCCCTTGAATAAACTACCACTCAATATAAGAGTTTGTAACATTGTATTCTTCATTTTCATCCAAACTTAAAATAAAATCATCATATGATATCATTACAAGAGTATTCTAGTTGTCTACAACTTTATATTTCTTCTCATTTTATTGCTTCTTCTACTTCTACAATTCCATTTGATATAATCTTTCTTACCACAATGATAACGCAAAAAATTTCCTTTAGATTATGATCATGCACCATGACATTGGGACCTTTTCTTCTGTTTCTCCCCTATTCTTTGTGACAAGTGTTTGTGAAATATTGTTCCCATACTCTTCCTCGTTGTTTCTTCATTGATCAAATAATCTTTAACTATAACAAGTGATACAACATTATTACTAAGAGTTATCACCAAAATTCCCACAATTGTAGTAAGAAACTAAGGAGAATTAATTCATGCATCTCTTCATCAAAAGTAATCTTTATTTTTCATAATTTATTTATTAAATTCTAGAATCCACTTAAGTGTCCAATAATATAATTTTTATATCTAAATTTTAATTTCCACATTTTTTATGACAAAGTTTTTATTATATGTTGTATTCCTCTCATATAAGCCTTATATTTTTTTCACAAAATTTGTACATTTATTTCTTGAGTAACATGATGGAGAACACTCACATCAATCAATTGTCTAGTTATTTCGTCAACCTTTATGTGCATCTAAATATTTTTTCTTATTGACATCTTATCTCCTAGAGACGTTTCCCTATGGGTAATCATGTTAGATTATTGATAATATGCACTTAAAAATATTTAGGCCTACCAAAGTATTTCGTCTACTTATTTTAATACATATGCAATCTGAATTATGTAATAATGCATATTACTTATGAAGTGACAATTTAAATCACCTAAGAGAGGAGTTTCTTTTTACATTACCACCCATGTGGTAATCTAACTTATATTTACTTTTCATATTCCCCCTCCTAATTCTTCCATATATAAAACATAACACAATAAAACATACCATATAATGATAACAACACAAATAATAATAATAAAAAATACTATAATAATAAATTAATGCCAATAATAATTATTATTTTAAAAAATGTTTATATAATACTATATTATATTACTATTATCGAATTACAAATAAAATATATCACTAGTTATTAAAATTTAACATTTTTTATTAATTATAATGATAAATATTTATTATAAATATTATTGTATCATTATCATTTTATTTTAAAGGATATTACTATTAATTACTTAATACGTTAATCTGTGAGTTTATGATCTAAGTTTATAAATTTTAATTTAATAATATAAATTAACTTTTCCACTTGATAATATTTATAAAGAGTATTTTAGTAAACAAAAAGTATATTATTTGGTAATATTCTTTCATAAGTAAACATGATAATTTGAATTGCAAGTTTGATTACTTATATATAGTAAATAGGATAACACACATTATTGATAATTTAATAAGTGACAATCTTTTTAAATAATATTGAGAAATAATATAGTAAAACTTCCCTAATTCAATAGAATCAAGCAAGCCCGATTTTTCAAACTAAATATTATTCCAAGTAAGTTTGATCATATAATTGAAATAGTAATTCACATAAAAGTAAGTTTGATTATATTGTTAATTTGTGAATGAAAAATACTACATCCTCCTAAAACTTCTCCTAAAAATTCTCCTAAAACTCACATGTTAAGACTCCCCTCAAAAGTTGATTAATTTGCAAGCGATGCCACTATGAGATGTTAGGAGGATATTTGAGAGGAAGTTTACAAGGATTTAGCAATACTCTTTGTGAATTTATGATCTAAGTTTATAAATTTTAATTTAATAATATAAATTAACTTTTCCACTTGATAATATTTATAAAGAGTATTTTAGTAAACAAAAAGTATATTATTTGGTAATATTCTTTCATAAGTAAACATGATAATTTGAATTGCAAGTTTGATTACTTATATATAGTAAATAGGATAACACACATTATTGATAATTTAATAAGTGACAATCTTTTTAAATAATATTGAGAAATAATATAGTAAAACTTCCCTAATTCAATAGAATCAAGCAAGCCCGATTTTTCAAACTAAATATTATTCCAAGTAAGTTTGATCATATAATTGAAATAGTAATTCACATAAAAGTAAGTTTGATTATATTGTTAATTTGTGAATGAAAAATACTACATCCTCCTAAAACTTCTCCTAAAAATTCTCCTAAAACTCACATGTTAAGACTCCCCTCAAAAGTTGATTAATTTGCAAGCGATGCCACTATGAGATGTTAGGAGGATATTTGAGAGGAAGTTTACAAGGATTTAGCAATACTCTTTGTGAATTTATGATCTAA
The DNA here is from genome assembly GCA_001647135.1 of Pontederia paniculata. NCBI lineage: Eukaryota > Viridiplantae > Streptophyta > Magnoliopsida > Commelinales > Pontederiaceae > Pontederia > Pontederia paniculata. The sequence continues at coordinate 22,087 of LTAE01005569.1, forward strand.
GTTTATAAATTTTAATTTAATAATATAAATTTACTTTTTCACTTGATAATATTTATAAAGAGTATTTTAGTAAAAAGATATATGTGTGTGTATTATTTGATAATCTTTTTTTATAAGTAAACATGATAACTTGAATTACAAGTTTGATTACTTATATATAGTAAATAAAATAATGCACATTATTGACAGTTTAATTAAGTGACATTTTTTTTAAATAATATAAGTTACTAAATAATATTGAGAGATAATATAAAAAAATCTCCCTAATTCAAAATCAAGCAATTGATTTCAGTAAAGAACTTTATCCCGAGTTTTCAAATTAAATATTATTCCAAGTAAGTTTGAACATCTAGTTGAAATAGCAATTCACCCAAAAGAAAATTAAATCAACCTCGCTTTTTTTGCCACTTGTCAAAGTTTTTATGTATGAATTAAATAAACTAATTTAATATTGTGCATAAAAATTAACATTAAGCAAAAGAGACATTATATTTATATGAAGAAAATCTAGTTCACGGAGCAATCAATAGTAATTTCATTTTGCTCAAATTCAAAATAATAATTTACAATTCTTAATCAATAGATATTTTCTATAAAAGTTTAAAATAGTTAAGAGAAAATGATATCACCTGATTTATGATCACAATTAAAGAAACCAATACATCTCTAACTTAATTCTTTATTCTCTAAAAAGGATTTATTTTCTCTTTTTAAAATCATCTCATCTTTCTTTTATCCTCGTCACTAAGAGTTGATCAATTATATATATCCGTGATCTTTTAAGAAAAAAAAGGACAAGTGACACTCGTCCATGCAAGAAAAGAGAAATCTAAATTCATCTCAAACTCAATCATCTTATTTAGTATATTTAAATTAATTCAATTTTCATATGGGCTCGAAACCCAATAGAGCTCACTCGTTGCTAAAAGATTTTCAGCCGCGAAAAGCAACGACGGAAACCAAGAATCCAGTCTCAGTTGGGATTGTAAAGTTTGCAACAGGAGAATATGAAAGTCCGAATGGGTAGCCTGTTACTCATTATTGAATCGGCTACCCCCTCAAGAAAAGATCGCCCTTCTAAAAAAAATTTAATTTCTCGCACGGACACGTATGATAATATTATCAACTTCCTTTTTTATTTTTTAAGAATGTTAGGATTAAGAGGATATTTCAAAAAATGAATTAGGGGAACGAAGTATTTTTCAATGAACAATCTGACTAGCAACATCTTGAAGGAAATGTTAAATTGTGTCCTATTAAAACGTGTTGCAGTAATCAAATCGTTTCATTGTGAGCTATGGTTCCTTCTCGGTCGTTCTCACAAACTCTGACATCCTTGAATTTTCAATATCAAATTTTATGTAATAACAAAATACTATTGACATGCTTCACAAGAAAATGACAACAGAAAATACTAATTAGTTTGAAAAATAGAAATAAGTGACCGCTGTTGGGCTTATTTTCCAAGACCAACATAATACTATATCTTTAATTTCATTTTCTCTACTCCATATATATTATTTTCACTTTAATCCTTAAATTTTAATATTACTCATTTACCTCCCTCGATTCTTCGAATACTCCGCTTTACTCCAAAGGCTTAAAGTTTCTTTAATTTTAGATTTAAAAAATTCATTGAGACCACTAATTGTTTTTCAAAGTTTTATAATTTTAAAATTAATTAAATTAAATAAGGATAACAAGATAAATATATTATAAAATATGTGCCATTGGGGTTAAGCGAAAGTATTTAAAAGATTGAGTAGGTGGCAAGTGAGTAATATTAAAATTTAGGGATAAAGTGGAAATAAATTATAGTTGAGGGATGAAAATAAAAATTAACCCTAATTAATAATATCATTGACTGTCTTACCCAACCAATAACTGTAACGTCCCGCGAGCGCGCCCCACACGTGGTCGAATCGATATCCGCCACGCGTCGACGAAGTTTCCGAGGCGGCACATGAATGCGATACATTATAGCAACAGAAAATGATAAATTACAGCAATGATACACAGCGGAAACGATAAGCATACTTCATATATAATCATGAGAGTACATAAAGTTAACTTAAACATATTAAGTTACAACACTCGCCAAAAGGCTAAACATAGATTTGAGCTCGTAGCTCGATACATAAGACTCGATATGCTGAAAATAAGCAAAAGGCCTACTAATTGGCCATACAACATAATAGACTCGATACTTGACAATTTGCCATGTGCAAACTCTCGTGAGAGCAACGGCACGATACCTATGTCTGTTAGCCTGCAGGATCCAGTGTCGGGGCAGAACCCGTGAGCTTTTACCCAGTATGTAAAATAATAGGGTATAACGATAACAATAGCAATAATGATCAATGGAATAGCGTGATCTCAATATAACAATGAACAATAATGATTAAATCATTATTTCTTGTAACTTTAACCATTTTTATATCTAACATGAACACTCAATAACATTAGGCATCCTAATGTTCAATGTCAATAACAATATGTGTCCATGCTAGACTTATCTTGTTTGTTATCATTTGATGACTGGAAGCCCTCTTTTTGTGACTTCCTCAATCTGTCCCCATATAGTCGTCTCCATATGAAGTCGTCCCCATCAATATGAGTCTTGCTCATTACAATAACAATATGGATCCATGATCCATCAATAACAATAACAATATGGTTCCTTGAACCATTTATCCGTCAGCCATCAAATGAACAACCCTATGTTCAATTCAATCAATTTATGTGAGTCAATTCGATAATTGACAATTGTGATAACCTTGGTCGGCAATGTGGGTTAGCTAAACCTTGGGACACACACTAGCCCATGGACTTTGAACGAATCAATCCATCAATATCCCACGTTTGGGTCAATACAATATGGAGGGGTTCAACCCTCCCAATCCCGATAGACGCCCAATTAATTCGTCCAATTGCAATTTCAATCAATCAATACATCAATCATTAATAATTTAATCTATTACGGCTAAGCATGCAACATGTGAACTAGGTTATCAATCATAGGACTCAATAGTATTAAAGAACGATAGGATATAATGAATATAGGGCAGGGTCGGTCGACCCCTTCCCCAGGTCAGTCGACCGACTCCCTTAAGGGCATCGTCCGACTTTAGGGTCGGTCGAGCACTCCATCGACCGACGTTCGCTACTGATGTCGCATGACATCAACCGACATGAGGGTCGGTCGAACTTCGTTCGACCGACCTTCAATACTGGAGTCACTCAGGTTCGACCGACTTATATTTGGTCGGGCCTAAAATGAGTAAAACTCGATAGCCGAACCCTCCACGAGGTCGGTCGACCGACTTGCGTCAGGTGCAGAAAAATAAAATGTGAACCTAGGGGTTTTCTCTAAGTTTTCAATATCGATCAATTCATCAATCAATTTGCGATACATTACAATGTCATGCTCAATCAATAGTCAGGTTTATCTCAAAACATAACAATTTTAGCATATGAGCCCTAATTCATAATAATTCATAACTATGAACATGAAGAAGAGTGTTTAGTGCATGCGCTGTCCTAAACAGAAATAATGTCATAACAACCCTAAAATTCATGTTTCTATCTCATTTGACAATCAATAAACCACATTGGCACAAGGCCCATGTGGGGATCCATTTACATACCTTTTTTATCCAATTCCTTTTCAATCTCTTTGAGCTTTTCCTCTCTTTCTCTCCCTTATGTTCTTGTTGTTCTTCTCCCTTGATTTTGCCTCAATTCCCCTTCTCCTTCTTGTAGATTTCCAGCTGCAAATGAGATTAACTCCTTCAATTTTCGGATGGGAAGAAATGGGCTGATATTCCAATGTTGTGAGCTCCCAAATGAGATGAGAGAGAATAAAAATATGATGGGAGGCTTTTATAGTGAGGTTGGGAGAGAGAATGAGTGGGTTGGGGGGTCAAATAGGTGAGTGACACATGTCCAAGCTCCACTCACTCTTTCTATTTCTTTTTCTATTTTATTTTTTGTTCTCTTTTATTTAGGGCAGATGTTACATTCTATCCCCTTAAAGAATATTCGCCCTCGAATTTAAATTTATGTAATCACTCAAATAGGTGTGGGAATTGAACTCTCATTTCTTCTTCCAATTTTCATGTCGCTTCTTCACCTTGGTGATACTTCCATGCAATCTTTACCATTGGCACAATCTTATTGCGAAAACGATGCTCGCGATATTTCAAAATCTTTATCAGTTGTTCTTCATATGTTAAATCCCTATTTAGATTGGGTTATTCAATAACCAATACGTGTGAGCTATCAGAATTATACTTTTTTAGCATCGACACGTGAAACACATTATGTATCCGAGCATAAGATGACGGCAATGCCAATCTATATGCCCCTTCGCCAACTTTTTCCAATATCTCAAATGATTCAATGTACCTTAGACTCAATTTCCCTTTCCGGCTAAATCACATAACTGCTCTGGTTGGTGATGTTTCAATAAAACCTTGTCTCCAACCTTATAAATCTGCTCCTTTCTACCCTTATCCACATAACTTTTTTGTTGGCTTTGGGAAGCCCTCACTCTTTCTTTAATTCTGCCCATTTTTTCGGCATACTTCATCACGATTTTAGGCCCAATAAGCCTCGTTTCTACCACTTATGTCCAGCATATAGGAAATCTACATGGTCTGCCATACAATGCATCGTAAGACGCTATTCCGATACTCGAATGGTAGCTGTTGTTATAAGCAAAATCGACCAATGGCAAATGTGAATCCCATGTTCCTTGCCAATCTATTGCACATACTCTCAACATGTCTTCCAATGTTTGTATGATCCTTTCACTTTGATCATCAATTTGAGGATGAAAAGCCGTGCTATAATTCAGCCTCGTCCCGAATGCATCTTGAAAACCTTTTCAAAATTTTCCGGTAAACCTCGGATCTCTATCCCATGCAAACGGATAATTTCTTTCACATAAAATTCCATCAAACTCTCGGTGGATTGTTTGGTCTTAATAGGTAAAAAGTGTGCTGATTTTGTCAACCTATCAACAATAACCCATAGCATCATGTCCTTGCCTCGTCTTTGGCAAGCTTGAGACAAAAATCCATAGTTATGTGCTCCCATTTTCACTCCAGCAACTTTAATGGCTGAAGTAAATCGGGCTGCCTTTGATGCTCAATCTTTACTTGTTGACAAATCAAACACTTAGATACAAACTTGACGACCTTTCTTTTCATTCATTTTACCAAAAACTCCTTTGGAGATCTTTGTACATCTTTGTGCTTCCCGGGTGGATAGCAAATTTAGATTTATGTCATTCTTCCAAAATCTCTTTTCTTATCTCCTTGTCATTAGGAACCCATAATCGATTCCTAAATATGATTTTTCCATCGTTCCCATATTTGAATCTCGTGTGTTCTTTGTTGCACAATGACTCCATATAGTCATACTCCACATCATTCTTTTGCGCTCGAATGATCCTTTGGAAAAGATCCAATTGGATATCAAATTGTGCCATTAGCATTGCTCCATGTCCAATAGGATTCGTCCTCCAATGAACAATTTCCACTAGCAAATTCCACTCTCGGACTCTCATAGAAGTCATTCTTCCTTTCCATTTTCTACTCAATGCATCCACCACTAAATTGGCTTTTCCCGAATGATATAAGATGGTAAGGTCATAATCTTTTAAAAATTTCAGCCATCTTCTTTGCCTCATATTCAGCTCCCTTTGTGAGAATATGTACTTTAAACTCTGATGATCTGAATACACTTCAAATACTTCACCATACAAATAATGTCCCCATATCTTGAGTGCAAACACCACTGCCGCCAACTCCAAATCATAAGATGGGTAATTCACCTCATGTTTCTTCAATTGCCTTGATGTGTGCGCGACAACCTTTCCATGTTGCATCAGTACACATCTCAATCCTGTGCCACATGCGTCGTTATATATCACAAATCCACTACTCCCGGATGGTGTAGGATCTGGATGGCACCAAGAGGGGG
>LTAE01005570.1:0-24097 GCA_001647135.1 Pontederia paniculata
AAGTTTTTAATACCCCAATTCCCCCCCCCCCCCATGTTGGTGCCATCTAGATCCTACACTTGGATTCGAGGTGTGAAGTCAACGGAGTGGTTATTTCAAAGAAAAAGAAAATACCTCTAGGAAAAGAAAATTATACATGAAGATAAACACTATGAAGGAGATTCTTTTTCCTCTCTTTTTGATATTTTCTCTTTTTTTATCTTCTTCTATTTTTTTCTTTGTGAGCCATTCATAAGAGCAGGGATTCAGGGCCTTAAGGGCAGCTGTGTACAGATACCAGTATGGCTGCTAAAGGGTTTTGGTCTTGCTCGGGGGCAACTATGTGGGTCAGTTTCTTCTTTTAGCATGACCAAGGAGACTTGTGATCTAGTATGGGCCATGATGAGTGCCATATATTCATATTGTCTTCTAACTCTAAGATAAGTATAAATAAAAGTTAGCAAAAGTACACTGAAGTAGCAACATGATTATGTAGAAGTGAATATAAATTAAAGGTGAATACGTGTTGTAGAAAGGTGTTCCAAAAACTAAACCAACTAAATAATACACAAAAGAAAGTAGACATGACAATTAAATTAGAGTTTTACGCATATAGGTAGTGCTATGCATGGTTCCTTGGTAACCTCTAGTTTGATCAGGGAAACCACTGAAAACGAATCTGCTAACGAAGGTTACAGATTTGGTCAAGAGGAAGAAACTTATAATATCGTAGCTGCTCATGGTTATTTTGGTCGATTGATCTTCCAATATGCTAGTTTCAACAACTCTCGTTCTTTACATTTCTTGTTGGCTGCTTGGCTTGTAGTAGGTATCTGGTTTAGGTATTAGTACTATGGCTTTCAACCTAAATGGTTTCAACTTCAACCAATTTGTAGTTGACAGTCAAGGTCGTGTTATTAACACTTGGGCTGATATCATCTACCGTGCTAACCTCATACCATTGGCTCCCCCAAACTTAAATTCAACATTGTCCTCAGTGTTGATCTAAGCATGGGAGAGACTAAAGTTCTTAGTTGTGTGGGGTTGGATAGATAGGGAAAGATTTATAAGGTGTATCATTATCAAAAATTGTTGTTGGTTCAGCAAGGGGCAGATAGTTGTTGCAGGCCATCTCTAATTAGGGGCAATTGAAATTGAGATATTGATCACTGAGAACACAAAGGAAAATGAAAAGAAAATAAAAATTATTAAATTGAGTTTCCTCCCAATAAGCGTCATTGATTATAGTCCTAGACTAGATTGGTATCCCTCAATCAATTTTGTCCAGAAGGTCGTGACAACTCCAAAATTTTTGTATTGTCCAATTTCTCTCCTAGTTGATTGTATTTCAAACAATATCCATTAGCTTTGAATGATTTTCCTCTGTCATAAACGCTCACAATGAAGTCAAGACTGTTATCACACTCTACCTTAGACACTTCAACAGTTTGAGTAAGCATTGTTTCAACAGGTGGATTGAATTCTCAAAGCATTTCCTTGGGTGTGCATCCTTCTATTGCAAGGTGTGAACCATTAGCAGTGTATGATAAATCATCAAATCCCTCATGTTGAAAGTTTTCATTATTGTATATGGCTTCTCCTAGATCTCCATCTTGTTTCATTAGCCAATTCAGTAATAACCTTTTCAAATGTCTTGTTGCTTAAAATTCATCAATTACTTGGTCCAAAATTATGGTACACAAACATTGATCTTCTATAGATGGATGTTCCATTGTGTTTGGTAACTTAGATTCTGATATAGCCACCACTGATTGAAAATGATATGATCTACTCTTTACATCAACTTTTGCCATTTCATTTCAAGATGTCCATTTGCTACCAAAACTTCTTCATTTATAAGATTTGACATTAATGATTCTTTGATACTCAGAAAATTCTCTTCAATATAGCTGCAATTTTCTTTAGATTCAAGCTCCTTACTCCCTTTTAAGACTTTACCATCTCTAATTATAGCATATTTACATTGTTCAGTTGGCAATACTTTTTGTTTTCTTATGGAAGAAATTGCTTCAGTTGTTGAAAATTTTTTTTTAGTTGTTGTTGCCATGTTGGCTTCAGTTGAATGAGAAATTTTAGACTTGATATCAGCTGCAAGAGTTTCATTTTCACTTATTCTTGATATGTTAGTATCAATTGGGTGTGTAATTTCAGACTTGATGCCAGCTGCTAAAGTTTTCTTTTCAGTTGATGCTAAGTTGGTATCAACTAGTTGTGAATTTTCAAATTTTCTCATGATTGGACTTTCTTCTTCAATCTTATCTTTAGGTTCAGCCATGGATGTTTCCACATTTTCCTCCTCTAGGATATTTCCTTCCTCTCATTCATCTCCTTCTCAGAAATCATTGTCACTTCCTGAAATTCCTCCTTTAGGTTGGGGGCAGATTGTGCTTGTAAAAATTCTTATGACTCCTGTAGAATTCCTGAATTGGATTGTAGAAGAAGTCTAGTCTCTAGCACTTTGAATTTAGCTTCAAGATCCTAAATTTTAACGAACAGTTGCTGAATTATTTCATTTTGTTGGGCTAACATCGAAAATCGTTCGCTTATGAAGTTTTCTATCATGATTTCAAGATTGGATTTTTCTGGGGCAAGTTGAATACTTGCTGGTTTGATAGAGCAACCTCAGTTAGATATTGAAAATCAAATCCTTGTCATAGATCTTCATAGTTATATGGCTGACTTTGTGAGTTATAATCTTGTGTATCACTATAGGAAAAGTTTTCTTCATAATTCCACTAATTTGGATCTTGTCCATAATATCCATATGGTTGGTATTCTCCTTGATACCTTTTACCATGTGAGGCATATAAGATAATTCTTAGATGGCCCTTGGACATAAGTACATGTTGTATTGCAGGTAGCTTGTGATGATCATGCAGTATTCAAAGCGAACTTCTTAATAGCATTGCTCACAATATCTTCAACCTTAGAGAATACATAGCTCTCATAGTTTGATGTTCCACTTTCTTGATAAGGATTCTATATAACCTAGGACCAGCTTAACTCATATCCATCTTAGCTTGTACTTTCTTAACTGCATTCTTTTTAAAATTCTAACTCTTCTCCTCAATCTTTCTCTACCTCAAAATCTGAATCAAACTTTTTTTGCACTATTTGAACTTGGCATGAAAAATAAGGTTAGGTGCAGTATCAGCAGGGATCAACAATAGTAAAGGTTAACTAATACTAATAAAAAGAAAGAAAAGCTGATTACAAAAAGAGAAAACAATCAAAGCTAAAGAAAAGGTCGGATATAATCAATTATATATGAATATAAACAATGGAAATGGAAAATTCATTTAAGCTTCAAATATAAAGTATCAAGTTGAAAAATCAGTCTCCCAAGCAACGACACCAAAAAACTTGATGAGCAAAAACTTATGTTGTATGATTAATGTGAAAAGGTGCCCAGTTCCAAAATTTCAAGGTGTGACAGTTTTCGACCTGGGGGCAACCGAACGAATCTAACAAAGTCAGCAAGTTTTAAAATATTACTTAAACACATAGCTCCAACTACAAGTATGCAACTTTTCTCGTAGTATTTTAGGGTCGAATCCACAAGGAAATTGTACCTCACAACTTAATAACTCCACTTTACACTAAATTAATCGAATCACAAAGAGGATATTTGAATAGAAAATGGAAGTCACCAAGAGATCTAAATATGGAAAGAAAATAGAAAAATATATTTTTAGAGTTTTTAGGTTTTAACAGGGAGAAACTAAATGCAGATGAACAAATATTACAAATCACTCAAATCGGAGAAGACACCCGGAAATGGGAGATGTTTACAAACTCTAACTAGCTATTAAAACATTAAATCAGTTAATGTAACATGTGATTCAATCGCAAATCTTGCTACACTCGTAGTAAATATCCCCAAGTATAAATCCCTATAGACCATCCACACCTCTCAGTTCCCGAATGGTCTTTACCCTTTCCACTCAACAGACATCTGCTAAGAACCTCTCAGACACTCATGGATTCCTCTCAATGGAAGGATATCACTCTCAGTCTCCATCTTCCACCTAGATCAGAGATAAATGTCATCCAACTTAAACTCTACTACCCTCTTGGATCCTAGTAGAACCCTAACAACATTTTCCATCCTCTTGGGCTAGGGTTACACTCAAATCTCAACCACAAAATAATATATGTACTACCCACATATTTTTTTTTAATTAAAGGATGTCTCCTCTCGATCTCTATCCTCCACCAAGATGAGAATCTAGTGCCATCCTTTGAAACTCTGCTCCCCTCTCGAATCCCAACAGTGCTTTTGCAATAATCTACACACTCTCGGGCAAGGGTTGCAATGAGTTACACCTAGATCTCAATCACAAGCAGTCCATAACATCAAAACAACATATGACATTGACACTTGAAACAAGAGCAAATTGAAAGATTATATGAAAACATTAAATCACAAATAAGTAGTTCAAAACAGCAAGAAGAAGCTCTCAAACACTTTCATGTCCATACTTAAGAGTTTAGCCGATTACAACCATTGCAAACATCAAACGAACATCAAAATAGGAATCCATCTCAAGAAACATACAAAAGATGAAAATATAAAGAGCCAAATAAACCACACTAGAATCTGGTCTTGGATCTCTCTTAATTGGTTCTTCCCTTCTCCAAGCTCCAACCATACTTGCCCTTCCTTTCGAAAGTGATCAACCCCTTCTAAAGTTGTCTCCATATGTCTTTTATACCATAGTAGTCCTTCCTATCCCTTTTCACACATGTCCCTTGTCATTTTCTGCAACAAATGCCTAGGAATATGATAGAGAAATCGTCTAACAAGGTGCAGTTATGTTTTTTTTGTGTCTTTTGTCTTGTAGCGTCAAGGTGTGAACGTATGAATAGGTTGCCCCAACTCCGGGATGCATCAAAATGTGGACTGACCCATACAGGAAAAATTAAGTGTAATACTTCATAATTTAGCTTCAGGGTGTGAGAAGATACATCCAAAGCCAGGAAATTTGGAAAAGATGTAAAAGTTATGAAAATAGGTGATGATATGCAACATGAAGGTATAAAATTCATGGTAAGAATGTGACTTTACATATAAAATTTAGGATCAATTTTTTTGTCATCAGATTTCAAAGTGAGATGTGAGATTTAATTATTCATAATGCTAAGATAAGGATTTGATGGTATGATCCTAATAGGATGATATTAAGAATTAAGAAGACATTGACATGAAGGTCTATTGAATTTTTAAGTAAATAATAAATTTGTACCTTGCAATATTTTATCTAATAAGAGTATAGTTAATAGCAATAGTATAGTTAGGTTCTTAAGTAGAGTGTGAAGTTTAATTAATCATAAAGTTTGTTCGAGGATATAATAATTTTAAAAGTTTATTTGATCATAAAGTAGGTAACAAATTATGTTGAATCTATGAAGTATATATTTAAGAGATGTTCATGCAATAAGATGTCTACCATTATGATAGAAGTTTGTGACTAATTTTTATGTTTAGTCAAAATGCCACACATGAGGCATGATTAAGATGCATGGGTTTATCCCTTAATCTTATATTTATGATATGCTTATACTACCTAAGTCTCTCCTCTATTAAGGGTGTAGAAAGACGAATGTTATGTAGTGATGTCTTCCTATAAGGATAATCATATGTAAAAGTGCAAGGATTTGATGAGTATTAGATGAAATAAATGCTAGCCAAACACAATAATATGGATGATTAAGGAAACATATATCCTCATATGATGATGAAAGATGCTTAGGCTATCTAGCACTATGGTGAATGAATGATAAAGAAGGTTGAAAGACGTTATGCTAGCCAACACTATAATGTATATGGGTAATTATGAACGGTAATGATTTGTGATATACACACAAATTAAGTATGGTATATGAATCACTGAATGATGTTAGGTATATTAAAGGGTTTGAAATGTAAAATAAATGCACAATAATATTTTCAAGGGGTAATCAATCACTTGAACCTCATGATGTGCTTCATATATTGAGTATATGAAATCGATAAATGGAGTAAAGGAATTCTTACCTATAATGTTTTAGGAGTTTAACCTTGATAATATAATATTTGAGGAATAAATTATTTGATTAAATTTTATTATCATGATTGTCAGGTGAACATATGAGAAAAAAGGACTATGCATTGGACGATTTAATTTTTTTGGGTACCTGCTCGAGGCCCCGGTACCAAGGCTACTAGCACCTAACTAATTCGGAATCGAGGTATAGAGCAGAACGGTATCCCTTTGGCCAAATTAATGACTCTGAGGGTCGAACTTGGGGATACGAGCTCCCGGTCCCTCAACCCGGGACACAGACCTGCCAACCATCTGTGGAACTGAACTTGGTTGATGATTTAAATTATTTCAATCCTTATATGTTATTGAAAGGCGGAGTTAGGAAAAATTGAAAAGAATTAATTCAATGTCCAATACATACTTGACGGAAAGTTATAGGTGCCAATATGGTGAATGAAAATTTTATGAGATAATTGTTGAAGATTAAGAATATGATTATCATTTGAAATTCTCAATGATTAACCAAGTTGGATGGAATATAAACGGTTTTGTCATGAATTCTTTGAAGGCAAGGTTGATTCTTATACAATGGATACTCCAAACACAAGAGATATAAAGAGAATTGTTGTCGTAATTAGAAGTTATTAGAACAACTAAGTAATGACTAATGGAATATTGAGAGAAAATTATCAAATTTGAATTGTTTGATTGGTCTTAATTATATGCATTGAGTATGAATTAAATCTCAAGAATTATGTAACACCATATTTCCCAAGTCAAAAGAAAAAAAGATACAAACCATGTCCAACTAGGACATAGATAATGTCGCACCTATAGGGTATAGTCTTTTTTTGTTTGGGTTTGAAGTTTGATTTCATTTTTAAACTCATCTGAAACCCTAACTACTCTTAAATCCCAAGATCATGAAACTAATTCTCAAGGCTTATTATTTTCTTTCCTCAGCCATCATGGGGTTTCTCCTTCTTTTTTCTCTCGGTCTCAAAGGACACAGTGAGAAGGCAGCAATGATCAGCCATAATTCAAGCGAAGGAGAAGAGGAGGAATCTCAAGGGACGCAATATTTATAATAGATCGACGAGTAAGGTATGTTTTCAAGTGAATCCCTCATCGATATGGATTTTCTCATATAAATGAATTACGCTAAGGTTCTTGTTTTGATCTATTTAATATGATCATTCATCATATCAAATACTAGATTAGATCCTTGAATTTTATTATAGATTGAATATTATTTTCATGAGATTGTCTACACAAGAATTTAGGTTTTGATCTATATGAAGGCGTCGATTCACCATGTTGGAGCGAACATGGCACATGTTTCATTCAATGCAACCCGCATTGGCAATCCGTCATCCCATAATACTGGGGCTGACATGACACATGTCATACTGACACGGTCTGTGTCACCTATAGTATAATTTACAAATCTAGGATCGGTTTGTGTCAACCAGAACTTGGTCCACGTCTTGTATCTATATCTATGATTAGATAATTGGACATGTATCATATAATCTAGGACACTATATGAGTTTATTATTTGGTCTATTTTAGGACATTGTCCTTGTTATGAGAGACAATGTCGCATTCTTTTGTTTATTTGATGTAATATTAACGCATGGCTTGTAATGTCGAGAACACTGCCCGCATCTCCCGTGACATGCCCCAGATCCTACATCTATTACATTGTTGTTAGAAGACGGTCCACATTCGGACCCAACAAAGCCCATGACAATATGCAAATAACATCGCGTTGTCGAACATAGCCCGAAGCATAAGGGAAGTACTTGCATCATCGAACACGACCCATGTTTGAAACCATCGTAACCAGCATTCGGCTATTTGTCTTCTTTATTTCATCTAGTTATTGGCCCGGGAATGGTTAATTGATATGTATGGGTCATTAGGATTATTGAAGTACCGAATTATAGTAAGATCTTACTATGCAAGTTTGCCTTTATAAACAATAGTTTTATTGAATGTTCTTAAAGTCCTCTAATGTGTTAAAAACTAAATATTGAATAAAAAGAAGTGTTAAACAAGATAAGATAATAAAAGTCGAGGTTGTCATGTATTGCAATATTGGGAGCCCTTGCATACCCTTGATATCATTGTTGGGGACTAGCAGCATAGCTGCTGATGCGAAAAATGCTGACACATGCAAATCGGACGCTAACAAGTGCACTAGTCGAATAAGTAATAAAGTGAAAGAGTAGAGTTGTCGATCTCATGAGAAATTATATAACTATCTAATAGGAATTTTGAGCTAATAGGAGATAACATTGATTTCAGGATGGGTGTTTCAGAAAACTAATACTATATAATTATAAGTAATAATAGTAATAATACAAGGATGATAACTAGGGTTGGACAATACTAAATTCAATATGGGTACTCAGAATCTTGCACAACAATCGAATATGAGAAAAAAATCATTATTGAATCCTTAGATGTTAGGCAAACCTAAAAGTATGAGTTCCCTTAATGGATAATTCAACTATCTCGCATCAAACAATCTAGAAAATATCCCTTAACGGGTCTATCCTCAGGGAGATAACACAAGATGCAGTAAGTTGGTTTCCTAGACTACTAAATCACCCTTAACAAGTTGACCTAACAAACCACAAACGACAACGCCCTTAACGGGTCAAAATCGCAGGACACGAATTGCTTTAACTAGGAAGTCAATAATCAGTTCTACATAATTTATGAACCAATAGAGGACATGTTAATAGTCAACTAATTAATTCAATCAAAACTAGAGAAAAGCAATGCACTCAGTAATCATGTTCATGAAGAAATAATTCAACTAAAAGTCTCGAAAGCTATATAAATTCTGCAGTAGCAAATAAATATTCTCAATGAACTCAAACTAACAAAATATTCAAAATAGGTTATTTTGATTGCAAAATTTGTCCCATTGACGTATGGAACAAAAGATACTCCTCTAGATGTCGAGAATATGATGAACAACTCCCTAACGGATGATGATCTTAACTTTATAGCAGCCCTTCGGACTAGTCTTCATTCTCTGGCGTTCTTCTCTTTTGCAACACCCTAGCCTCCCCCTTAGATCTCTAGATAGAATCTGAAATATGATCTAAGATATGCGAGATCCACCAAGATTATCCAAGATGATCCTTTATACCTAGGGTTTCCTAGTTAGATGCGTGTGAATCCTTGGATCAAATCTGCTCCTCGATCAATGGTGATGATAAGAGTCCAACATAACTTATGCAGATCATCAGAAATTTGATAGTAATTCAATCTTTAACGTCTTCAATCAAATCTCAAACTTCCTGGCAGTCAAAACATCACGAAATCTCGAAAATATCAAATTGTGTATCTTCATCACGGTCCGTAAGTATAGGTGTCTTCGTTGTTCATCAAATCTTCACGGCCCATGATCATATGTCACGACCCGCAATTCAAACTCTGAATAGGTTCTGCTCTCATATTCTTCATATCTTACGGCCCGTAACCAAGCATCACGGTCCGTAATGATCTTGGGCTTAATAATTTGCCGCTTCTGTCGATGTAATAACGTATGACACTTCGTGAGATTAGACTGCACGGCCCGTAACAGGATGTAACGGCCCGTGATGGATCATATTTGAAGATGCAGCGCCTCGGCAAGTGGTCGTCATACACGCATCACGGTCGTGATATCCTTCATAATAGCCCATGACACATGGTCATGACCTGTAACTCATGAATAGGAATATGTATTGCTTTCGACACAGGTCGTGCGACAATGTTTACGCATCATTGTGGACTTCGCTGCTGCTAATACTGATGCATCGGCCCGTAACATATGGTTACGGCCCATGATGGTTCCAGGTGTTGATTTCTTTCTCTCGAGCACGTCCATTTGCGATATTCAGTTGATTTCGATCATTCTTCCACCTTTCCATGTGATTTCCTACAAAATGCACCAAACAAGAGTAGATTTCGGACTTGAAGAATATAATCAAATAAATCAAAAAATAGATACATGCAATGACAGAATGACTTAGAATAATACCTAATGCAAGCCATAAAATATGTTGTAAAATGCATGCATCAATAACCCCAAGCTTAGATGTTTTCTTGTCCTTGAGAAATATTCAGAGCAAAACTCAGAGAGTAAATTTCAATCATTGCTTCCATCCTACAAAATAACTACTTTTAGCATGCCCTTTTATTTATGCATTCATCACGATAACTTATTTCCACAATCTGATTAATCCCAGTCTCATAGATTCTTGGTGCTTAAACACATTTAAACTCTTTCCATTTCAGCTCTACATGCACCAATAATTAGTATATCAAATAATAACTTCAATACTGAAAACACAAGTGTATATTAAGCTTAACAATAAAATTTGGTTTTCAGAAATATTTTTTTTCTTCTTTCTATCAATTTCTTTTTCAAATTCTAGTCTTCACACAGAATTGCACAGGGGAGTTCGTGTAGTGGGCTTTCAACTGATGACTCCCAGACCAAATGGCCTTAGGGCAACAGGTGATGAAGCACCCCTCGAGCTTACTTGCCCGAACTCTCCTAGATTCTGAGTTAAGGTTCAAATTATAGTAGTGAATTGGTTGTTAGTGTGCTTATCCATATTATACAAGGAGGTCCATATAGCGGGCGTTTGATCGGTGGATCCCAGACCAGATGGACTTAGGTCACCAGGAAAGAACCCCTACGGATTTAATAACCCGAACCCTCCAAGGTTCCAGATAACACGTCATAGAATATTTTCAATCATATACAGATAGTTAGTTATTTGCTGTAATAAGCTCAACATACACTTAATGATTCAGTAAAGAAGTAATTATTATCAATAATAATACAAAAGACATGCAAAACATAAACCAAAAATTGNATGCATGAAACAAAGACTCAAAAATAAAAAGTACAAAGAGACCAAATACGACCTAGTCTACTCCTGAGGTGGTGGTGAATAGTATAGCAATGCTTCATAGTGCCCCTGGTCAACATGGTAGTCATGCATGTGTCGAACCATGTTCTAGGTCCTCTCCTAATTGTCTCTGATGTCCCTGATGTCGCCCTGCATAGAAGTCAGTATAGAGTACATAGATGAAAAGTCATAGGCAACACGAACACTAGCAGGGTCAACATCCATGTATGAGGGCTGGTCATGTTGGGCAGGCTGTGGAGCTCGACGAGGTGGAACCATCGGTGGTGGCTGAGGTGCATCTATGGGCAGCACGATCTAGTTGGCTTCGTTGGAGGGGTCCAACCTCTCCGTCTCTGAATAGGGCAGGATCATGTTTGAATCCTTGAAGAGAAATACTGGGACTCCCTACCGAATACCTCCAAGCTTCATCGCTTGGACTATGCGTTGGTCCAGAAATGATGAATCATCCAGGGAGTCGAGATCATCCAACTCCAAGTTGAGATGCAGCACAATTGGGGTAATGAGAGCCCCGATAACAATTGTCCCCTTGTCCTTCGTAGAGTTCTTCTGAAAAGTGCGCGCCAGAAATGCTCCCACATTTACAAGTGTATGGGTCGCTATGCAGTAGAGGAAAAATAACTCTGGTTCCATTACCGAGTCATCGTTGTACCCTCCCAAAAATAGAGTTAGATAAGATTCGATGTACATATCGGAAGACTGGATTCTGGATCATCGTACTCTTCGCAGTTTGATAATTGAGGTTGGCAGCCCCTGTGATACGCCTCCAGAAGTCGCAGGCGTCAAAATCCTTGGGAATACGCACATAGCCTTGGTTTGGAAACTGGTACACGGCATTGAACTCCGCCAGAGTGAGGCTGAACCTAGTGTTGAACAGTTGAAAAGAATAAGATGGACTGTCCCCTTTGGCCTTTTTGATCTCGAACGAGCTCAGGAACTCAAACACAATAGGGGAGAAAGTCGGCCACCACTGGTTGATGAAGAAATTCAAGCCGATGTTCCCGAACAGTATAAGGACGAAGTTGTGCAGGTTGTACTCCATCATGGTGGCGTCATGCGCGAATCTAGTTAGAGTCAGAGGAAGGGTGGTGAATACATCCGCTCGCGCTCAGAGCTCTATCTTCTTGAAAAGTTCTTAGGTGGCCTTTGAATAAGGCCTACTATGGGTGGAGGTTGCTCTTCAACAGGCTCCTGGCGTCAATGAGTGGTGCGCTTCAGGCGGCTGGAACTGGCCATAGGAATGTCATGGGCCATGAAGGAAAGTTACAGGCCGTGAGGGATGGCATTGTGGGGCGTGAGGCGCTATAACGGACAAGGTAGGAGTTGCAGAGGACTTGATTGAAAGATCACGAGTCGTTATTTAAAGTTATGGGCCGTGAAGTGTTGAGTTGTTGTCCATAAGTTGCTGTAACGGCCAAGGTAGTCAGGTTCTTTCGGGGCTTGTTGCTTCTTCATGGGTCATTATAAGGTGTTACGGCCCGTGATGCAGATAGTTTTGGCTCGTGAAGAGTTGCGGGCACGCCAAGCGGTGGTTGCTGGTCTCGTCGGCTTCTTTTGTGAACTTACGGGGCGTAATGGAAGTTACGACCCGTAACTGGTGGTGTTGGCGGCGTCACGGCTGTTCGTCATTGATGAAGAGGATCACGGGGCGTGATGAAAGTTGCAGCCCGTGAAGGATGAACTGACGCCCCGTGAAACAAAGTTGTGGCCGCGACGGTGGTATCCTCCTCTAGGTCATGGCCCATTACACTGGTTAATGGGTCGTGATGCTTCAGTAGCTTGTTGCTGGCGTTGGAGATATCGGCTTCGGAGATGATGGTCGGCGATGTTGCAGATGGAGCGGATGATGAATCGCTTTGTGGTGAACCTGCTAAAGAGTTAGGATGTATATATAAAGAGATCAGGTGGTTGCGGCCGTAAATGTCGAGCATTTAGTGTGGTCAAATAATGGGTCGCGAGGGCGCCTCATGACACGCAGTTGCGGTCGTTACGAGGTACTTATGGCCGTTCCGAGGTGTAATTACTAAAGTATTTACTGGCAGCATTAATGGTTGATCTTGTGGATCGTGAACTGTCGTGGAGCATTGAAAGTTGGTGGCAGTTGCGGCATTAATGTAGGTTCGTAACGGCCCGTGACATTATGTAACGACTAGTGATGGAGTGAAAATGGTTAAGAGTAGGTCATGATGGTGGTTACAGGCCATAAGTCGGGCACGTTGGGAGGTTTGACGTTGGTAGCTGGTAACTTACGGGCTGTGATAACCAGTCACGGCCACCGGACCCACGACCCGTTAACACTGATCATGACCCTAGGGCCGTGATTTTGCTTCACGGCCCGTGATGGAGTTGGATGCTGATATTGGTGGTCGTGAATAGTTGCTTATGGGGCATGATATCGGGTCTCACGACCCGTGACACATGGTAATGGCCCGTGAAGGATTAAGGGACATGCTCTAAGGTGAAAACAGGCAACCAGATGCCTTCGAGGATGACCTAAACCTAAATAAAAAAAAACTAAAAATGTCAAGAAAAAAGAAAATTCTAACTAAGGGATAGGGTTAGGAAGATTAGTTCTAATTTAAAATCTTTAGCTTGACTTGGTTCAGTGTATGCTGAGGTATATGAAGGATGATGAAATCATAATGTATGCAGTAAGTAATAAGGAACAATCTCACCAGGATTGTTTGATGTAATCGTTGTTGCTCGTCATGATGAAACTCAACACACAAGATGAGAACTTCAACAGGTTGTTTCAATGGTTTTTCCCTTGTCTCTAATTTTTAGCCTTTAAGTTGTACAGCGGCATTCTCTAGACGACATTGCGGTTTGCGTTGTTGCTGATCTTGTCTCAATAATAGGCTCCTTGGTCGGCATTGCAAAGTTGTTGTTGGTCTGTATTTTGGTAATTCCTTGGCTTTGTTTGGTGACCATTGCGTTGATGACTCTGGTAGCTCCATAGTTGGTGTTTCTGGAGTTGTTGAGGCAGAAATTTTGGTGTCTAAATTGGAGCAGTGAAGTTGGAGTAATAGGAGAATCAAAAGGAGAGCTCTTCCTTCTAACTTCCCCATCTTCAATTTATATTCACTTGTTTCCTTGACATGTCATTCAGTAGTCCGTGTCTTTTTGGGAAATTTTCTTTTAGGCCACCATCTTCGTTGGTGTGAGATGTTCTTCTCAGAATTAACATTTGGAGAAATCAGTTGTGCAACATGATTCTTTAATGCATTCAGCCTTGTTTCTAGATCATCGAATTTGAGTTGACACTCGAGTTGATGGACCACTTCATTATTTTCATTTTTGTTTTTCAGTTCTCTGAGCTATGACTACAATTTTTTTATGAGTTGGTCTTGCAATGTGAGTATTCTTTCTATTGTTGCAAAGAATTGACCAACCATTTCTTCAAGATTGCTCTCAGGTTCTTTTTCTATTGTGATGCCAATTGGGCTTTTGTTCTGCTGCCTTAAATTCGACGTCTGTCTCTCCAAATTGGTGATTTGATCTTGTTGTACAGAGAGTTTATTCAACATGAATTCATCATGTTTGTGATGAGAGCAAGAGGGTCCATTGTGTGAATTTCTTCTTGATTCTGTTGAGTCTTCATAGATGTAGCCTCTCTCTGAATTTTTTTTTGCATTTCAGCTTCTTTGTTCTTCTCAATTTGCTGGTTAGAATTTGCTTTCTTCTTCGCCATTGAGGATAGATGATGTGTGCTTGAACATCAAGTTGTATACAGAAATTGATGACTCAAAAGCTTACACAACACTAGAGAAAAAGTGAAGGTAACAAAAAATAAAATCTCAAAGTAGCTTGAAATCAGATTAGTAGTTAAAAAATGATTCCCTGTCAATAGCACCAAAAGCTTGATGCGAAAAATGCTGACACAGGCAAATCGGATGCTAGCAAGTGCACTAGTTGAACAAGTAATAAAGTGAAAGAGTAGAGTTGTCAATCCCATGAGGAATTATATAACTATCTAATCAGAATTCTAGGCTAATAGGAGATAACATTGATTTCAGGAGGGGTTTCAGAAAACTAATACTAAATAACTATAAGTAATAATAGTAATAATATAGGATGATAACTAGGGCTGGACAATAATAAGTTAAAGATGGGTACTCAGAATCCTGCAAAGCAATCAAATATGAGAAAAAAGATAATATTGAATCCTCAGATGGTTAGGCAAACCTAAAAGTATGAATTCCCTTAACGGCTAATTCAACTATCTCGCATCAAACAATCCAAAAAAATATCCCTTAGCAGGTCTATCCTCACGAAGATAACACAAGACGCAGTAAGTTATTTTCCTAAACTATTAAATCACCCTTAGTGGGTTGACCTAACAGACCACAAACGACAACACCCTTAACGAGTCAGAATCGCAAGACAAAATTGCTTCAACTAGGAAGCCAATAATCAGTTCTACAAAATTTATGAACCAACAGAGATTGTGTCAATAGTCAACTAATTAATTCAATCAAAACTAGAGAAAACAATGCAATCAGCAATCATGTTCATGAAGAAACAATTCAACTAAAAGTCTCAAAAGCTATATAAATTCTACAGTAGCAAATATTCTCAAAGAACTCAAACTAACAAAATATTTAGAATAGGTTGTTTTGATTACAAAATTCATCCCAATGACATATGGAACAAGAGATACTCCTCTAGATGTCGAGAAGACGATGAACAACTCCTTAACGGATGATGATCTTGACTTCACAATAGCCCTTCGGATTAGTTTTCGTTCTCTGGTGTTCTTCTCTTTTGCAGAACCCTAGCCTCCCCCTTAGATCTCTGGATAGAATCTGAAATATGATCTGAGATATGAGAGATCCACCAAGATTATCCAAGATGATCCTTTATACCTAGGGTTTCCTAGGGTTAGATGCGTGTGAATCCTTGGATCAAATCTGCTCCTCGATCAAGGGTGATGAAAAGAGTCCAATATAACTTATGCAAATCCTCAGAAATATGATAAGAATTCAATCTTTAATGTCTTCAAACAAATCTCAAACTTCCTGGCCGTCAAAACATCACGAAATCTCAAAAATATATAACTATGTATCTTCATCACGGCTAGTGACAAGATGGCACGACCCGTAAGTATAGGTGTCTTCATTGTTCATCAAATCTTCACGGCCCTTGACCATATGTCACAACCCGTAACTCGGGCTCTTAATAGGTTCTGCTCTCGGATTCTTTATATCTTACGGCCCGTAATGATCCTGGGCTTAATAATATGTCGCTTATGTCGATGCCGTAACAATATATGATGCTCTGCGATATTAGAGTTCACCGTCCGTAACAGGATGTAACGGCCCATGATGGATCAGATTTGAAGATGCAGCACCTCGGCAAGTGGTCGTGATACGCGCATCGCGATCGTGATATCCTTCATAATGGCCCGTGACACAAGGTCATGGCCCATAACTCATGAGTAGGAATACGTATTGCTTTCGGCAGAGGTCGTGAGACGATGTTTACGGCTCATTATGGACTTCCTGCTGCTAATACTGATGCATCACGGCCCGTAACATATGGTCACGGCCCGTGATGGATCCAAGGTGTTGCTTTCTTCCTCTCGAGCACGTCCATTTGCGATATTCAGTTGATTTCGATCATTCTTCCACCTTTCCATGTGATTTCCTAAAAATGCACCAAACAAGAGTAGATTTCGAACTTGGAAGAATATAATCAAATAAAGCAGAAAATAGATGCATGCAATGATAGAATGACTTAGAATAATGCCTAATGCAAGCCCTCAAATATGTTGTAAAATGCATGCATCAACTGCAGTGAAGCTATTTAGTTTTTGTTATACGAACTTCTCTCCTCCGTGCAACAAAAAAAAATTTCTCGAGCATCCACATCCTTGTGGGCACCTATCATGATTTGTGCATTATCACTGACCATTATTTTATCAAACATCCTGAAATCTCATGAGCGACCTTTTTAAGAGTCATCACAAAGCCACTAATGAGAAAAGTAAATGATAAAACACTAAAAAAACATTAAAATCAAAGTGTTGAACTAGCAGATTGCATAGGAAGAAGGCACTGCATTGAAAAGAAATTTAAAAAAAAAAGACAAAGCCTTATAAAGTATTACTTGCAAAGTAAGATAAAGGGATGGATTGTATAGTAAAATGACTATCATTGATATTGACATTAAATTTAATTATCATTGATTGCTTTATGAAAATTAGTTGATTGTATTGTTGACTTTGGATTATTTTTTTAGAGTTCGGCCTCATTGCATAAAAATAATATTATGATAGGTTTTTGTAAGCATTTAAGATCTCACATGAATATAAGAAACCCTTTTATTTATCATAATCATGCGATTAAGGATCTATAATATTGATTTAACATAGAATAGTTCATATCATACCTGACATGTCCGTACCCTAAAGAGATTTATTGGAACGTCTGCCGTCTTGATTACCCTCTGAGGATCACAAGTGTAATCCCTCTAACGGTATCTACACCAAGGCTAAGATGAACCTTGCACTCAGGGAGAGATAACTCTTATCAGGGATTCGCATAATTCTCAAGAAAAAATTCACATATTTATGGAGAAATAGTTGTAACCAACTCAACATCTTTCTCCCTTTAACGGTCATGATCAAATCATCTTTTGGATCAATTCTTGACCATCCAATTAACCATTAATCATGATAATTAGAGTTAGGGCATACTTATTTACCAACAACTCTCACTTTCATTAACTCAATTTACCATATCTCATATGAATAAACATTTATCCAATTCTGACGTGCAACGTGATGAGATTAGGCATGTGCTAGGCACCTAAAATATCTCATTGAATACTTGAATCTATTATTCAAAATTCATCTTTTATGCCTTGTTTGTGTGTGACCCATTAGGTTCACATCACTACAACCATAAGAGCTATATATCCAATATATACAATTATCAATAGTACGATCTATTAATGTTCCCAACTTATTGTGTAGCCTCTTATAGATCAAGAGTGACATCTAGCAATATATCATGGCCCCCTATAGTGATTTGAAAATTGATGAACCTTTGAAATGATTTTCATATGTGTATAATCCTTTTATAATTTCTATGTCCAAATCGAGACTAATAGGACATTGTGAAATATTAGATCCCTAATCTCGATGTTAGTCAATTGACTAATAAGGACAATGATGTGGACAGAAAACTCATTCTCTTCATGTTGTTTGTGGCCACAGACTTTGCATCATTCTTTATTGGTCACTGAGAGCATCCCTCCAATAGGAGTTGTAGATCCCTTATTGAACATTCGCATGTCTTCACATGCTTCTAATATCACCAATAAATGTATTAATAATTCCAAATATTATTGTTGACGTTATCAAACGAACATCATTAACATGCATTACGTCAATGATGTCTCAAGTCAAAGGATGATGCAGTCATTCCATTTGAGAAATCTTGCTAATAGTCAATCTATCAAAATTCTCATGTGGTTCAGTTCAGTGAACTTGTTCTCCAACAAGAACTTGTGTATTTATCTTAAGTGCATAATAAGGACTATCATTTTCAAACATTGACTAATAAACTACACAATCACCTAACTTGATTGATGTTGCCCTATCATCAATCCTACAGGTGACGAACATAGTTTGATGTGGACATCACGAACGTCATATTATGATCACATCATATCATGCGTCACAACTAGACTTCATGGGCAATGTCAAAAATCATATTTAAGACATATAAAGGAAACATGTCAAGAATATTAGAAGTAAGCATGATTAAATAATATTTATATTAGATCATATTGTGTTTAGGGCATAATCAGCGCTAAACCAAAAAGTCTCCCACTTGTCCTAAACCCAATCTGTGACAAATATCAAAATCATCTTCTCAATATGTATATTGGATATAGATACAGATAACATTTTGGACAATGAGTCTGCTAAATTATCTAATGTACTGAGCTTTTAGATACTTATGACTAATACTCTTGGTAACCATTAACCAAGCAATCTTTGCAATGGATGTGTTTGTAACGTTTGATGAATCCTCAGCTCAATGATTTATACTACTGCTCTACAATAAAGCGATATCAATCAGTAGCTCAGGAGTATTATATTCATGTAATTTACTTCGCAGCATCTAATGCATCCATATATTCAACTTCTATGATGAAGTCAACTGTTATATTTTACTTGGAACTCTTCCAAGTGACAGCTCCTCCATTTAGACTGAATATATACCCCAAGTTACACTCCCGATCATCAACATTTGACATGAAGTCAGCATCGGTGTAACATTCACCATCATGTTGTGTCTTCCATAAAGTAAGATATAATAATCCTTTGTCCTTCTTAAGTACATAATGATATTCTAAACATTAATCCAATGTTCTAAACGTGGATTAGATCGATATCTACATATCTTTGTATGAAGAACAACTAAATTTGAACTTAAATATTTTTACATCATTCCTAATGAGTAGAATATTATCAACATATATTACAAGAAATATTATGTTACTCCCACTAACCCTTTGTACACACACAATTCATAAAGTGTGATATTAGTGGGTAGAGAAATATTTTGAGGTATTATTATATTTAATTTGTGGACATTGAATTTCTTCAAATTCATTATTGCTCCCACTATCCTCTTCTAGTACAAATACTCGTTCAAGGAAAGTGGCATTCCATGACATAAATACCTTTTATTGTTCTAACATATCAAAATTATATCCTAAAGTAGCTTTAGGATATCCCATAAATCTTTATTTTTCATATCTATCCTCCAACTTATTTACTCTCACTTTCCTTTTTAGAAGCCAGACAACTCCAAATCTTAACTTGCTTAAGATTGACTTTTCTTTCGTACCACATCTCATATGGTGTTTTCATAATAGCTTTGGAGAATATTCTGTTTAACAAGTAAACAATAGTTTCTAGAGCATAACCTCAAAAGGAAATTGGAAAGTTAGTGTATGGCATCATTGATCTAACCACAATATGATTGAGTCATTTTTCTATCCTACGCTTATTAGTATCTTCAACCATCAAAAATTATTTGATGTTTCTAGATAATATAGACCATGAAATGATGTGCCTCTAGCAAATATCTCATCATTCAAATAAATCTTACAATCATCTTTATTGAAAACAAGTTCATAACCTGCTATTATTGAATCAGACTGGAAATAAGATTCTTGACAATGTTCCAAATATTACAAGCAGTCTATCAATTCTAGAATTCTATTAATTAAGTACAAAGTAAAAACCTAGTAGATTCAGCATTTGATGATGAACCATTCGCAGCAGATGGTTTGATTTGTCCTTTGTAGAAAGTTAGTATATGACATCATTGATCTAACCACAACATGGTTGAGTCATTTCTCTCACCTACGCTTATTAGTATTCTTTAACCATCAAAAATTATTTGATGTTTCTAGATAATATAGACCATGAAATAAGGTGCCTCTAGAAAATATCTCATCATTCAAATAAGTCTTACAACAATCTTTATCTAAAACAAGTTTATAACATGCTATTATTGAATCAGAATGGAATAAGATTCTTGACAATGTTCCAAACATTACAAGCACTCGATCAATTCTAGAATTCTACTAATTAAGTACAAAGGAAAACCCTAGTAGATTCAGCATTTGATGATGAACCATTCACAATGAATGGTTTGATTTGTCCTTTGTACAGTGACCTAGCTTTTTACAACTCCTGCAACATATTGCACATGTGAGATGCACAACTAGAATCTTTTGCCCAAATTATAGAATAATAAAAATCAATCAAATTAATTTATACGAATAAGGATTTGAGCATACATTTGCCCTTATTTGAAGGATGTAGCAAGGTGCTCCTTGCAATTTCTTTTCCAATGTTCCTCTTTCTTATAGAAGTGACAACTCACTCCTCCTTTGAAGCGTAGTTTTTCATTCTTGTCGACCCCACCAATGGGATTGAAGGTTTTATTTGCCTCCTCTTTTCCTTTGGTTTTGAGAAAACTTTTTCGTTACAGAAGTAGAAGCCACTAACATCATATTTGATGAACTTGAAGAACTTTTCTTCATGTCATTTTATGTCATTTTAGCATATGGAGTAGCCCAGGTACCTCTGGTTCTTTCTTTTGCATATGATAATTCATATTATGAATTGACCATATGAGGATGGTAAGGAGGAAAGGATTAAGTCAATACTTAATGTCTTTCCAATTGCGACATCAAGCTCGGTCGACTCATTGATGAGATTGATCATCTATAGTACATGAATATTCATAGAGCCTTCTTCAAGCAGTTTTGTAAAGAGCAATTCTCTTGAAATCTTGAATCTTCTGACATGAGATTTCTCACCATAGCATTCTTATAGTTTATTAATCATGTCAAAAACATGATTAGTATTTTCATAATTGCTTTTGAAGTGCACCACACATAGATGCAAAGATAAGACATCCTCATCTTTTAAGCCATTTGTCTTCATCCTCGATATTCTTATTGGTAGCTTTGTCACAATTTACTTTGGTTCGACATTCTTCGACCACATCAAGGCATTTGAGACCTTTACGACAGATCTTGAGGTTTCTCAATCAATCTTCAAAATTTGGTTCAGTCAATTTGTGTTGGTCCATAATCTTGGTGATATTTTGAGATAACAGAGATATTTTGATCTAATAAAATAAAATAGCATAATGTTAAAAGTTTTATCATGCTTATATAAATACCATTAAATTTGGACTTTTATTTAATGGTAGCTCTCACTAGTCTTCTGAATTCTCATACACAAGGAAGAACAAACTATTATTTCTTCTCTGTTGAGAATTGGGATCCCTATACATTATTCACCACACCCTAACAAGATCTAAGTGAAATAATTCATAAGGTAAGGAATCATTCCTTTCCAATCCTAACCATTAGGATTCTCAGTCATACTTTAGTTTCCAATTTGTATTTCGCCACTAACAAGATCTAAGAATGCAAGTTGTCTAAGTTGGACCTATCAATCTAATGAATATGTACAAATCATTTTAACCATCAATAATATGGGCAAAGTCAATATGATGTTTCATTTCATTACATCAAATGTTTTAAGAATTTTTTTAAATTATTTCTCACAAGAACTATTCTCCAATAATATGGACAAAAATAGTCATATGTAATCCATAATTCTACTAGTTCCTATTGATGAAAGATTATGTTTGAGGTTCACAACCTCGCTCGTTATAAGCTTAGTATTTGAAGAAATTATAAGCTTAATTATCTAAATTTGATCCATCAGTCTAACGAATATGAAATAAAAATCATATTAACTCCTAATAATATGGGCAAAGTTAATATGATGTTTCACACCGTTTACATCAAATGTTTTAAGAAAATTCAAAACTATTTCTTACAAGACTATTCTCCAATAATATGGACAAAATGATCAATGTGATCAATAGTTCTACTAATCCTATTGATGGAGTTTTGAGGTTCATAACCTCGCCCATTTTAATCTAATCTTGACCCATCAATCTAATGAATATGAAATACAAATTATATTAAACCCCAATAATATGAGAAAAAATAATATAATGTTTCATTTCATTTATATCAAATGTTTTAAGAAAATTTTAAATTATTTCTCACAAGAATTATTCTCCAATAATATGGACAAAAATAATCATATGTGATCCATAATTCTACTAATTCCTATTGATGAAAGATTATGTTTGAGGTTCACAACATCGCCCGTTATAAACTTAGTATTTGAAAAAATTATAAGCTTTATTATCTAAATTTAATCCATCAATCTAAAGAATATGAAATACAAATTGTATTAACCCTCAATAATATGAGCAAAGTTAATATAATGCTTCATTTCATTTACATCAAATGTTTTAAGAAAACTTCAAACTATTTCTCACAAGAACTATTCTCCAATAATATGGACAAAAATAATCAAATGTGATCCATAGTTCTACTAATTCCTGTTGTTGGAATATTAGGTTTAAAGTTCATAATCGAAAAACTATTATAAGCTTATTATTTCAAGGAAATTTATTGAACTCATCTATTGATTATGCTAATTTTACCCTAAGCATCATATGTAGTTATTAAATTAAAGCATATAAAAATGTTGATATTTGAACTTGGGACAAATACCAATTGTATTACATGATTATTGCATGAATTATTACAATTAGTTATTCTGATGTGACTATTTAGCACATAATAAACAAAATTTATCACGTAAAATATCACAAAATCAAATAACAGTCATCTACTAATTATGCTAATTTTACAATAAGCGTCATAGGCAATTATAAAATATAAAATTAGAGCATAGAAAATATTGATATTTGAACTTGGGACGAGTACCAATCATATGATTATGGCAAGAATTATCGCTATTAATAATTCTAATTTGACTATGTTACACATAGCAATTTTATAATATAAAATATCACAAAATAAAAATAATGATTTTAACTATTTAAAATCATTATTTTTGTATATATGAACAATTAATTTTAAACGCTTTTAAAATATAATTATTCCTAATATTTAATCTCTAATGAATTTTAAACTATTTAAAAAACATCTAGAGATTTCAAGTAATAAATTAATAATAAAAAAATATTTTGGACATTCCAAAATTATTGGATGAATAATGAGCCAAAAATTTAAAAATAAATAAATAAATAAAAACAAACTACAACTATTGGGCCTTAGGCCCATTCATAATGGGTCAATTTCTTTTTTCTTATTTTTTTTATTTTCTGCGGTTCGGTCGAATCGAACCAACCGGTACATCCAACGAAACTAGCAGCCTGGTCGAACCGGCTAGGGCCTCACCATGCCCTAGTACCGATTCGGTGGTCACCGCCGAAAATGCACGTTGCGCGGCTATGCGACGCCATCGCGCCATCGCAGCGCGCAATGTCGCCGTGCGTAGCGTTGTGCAGCGTCGCCAAGCCTGCGTGCGACATCACAGCGCCACCGAGCAGCGACCATCGTCGCGCGGCTATGCGACGCAGCAGGCTACGCGCGACCTAGGCGTGGCCTGCACACATCCTGTGCGCGGTATGCATGCGCGCTTGGGCGAGACCTACGTGCGCGCCTAGGTTCGACCTGCACGCGCGCTTATGCGCATCG
>LTAE01005571.1:0-16467 GCA_001647135.1 Pontederia paniculata
ATTCCCCCCCCCCCCCCTCTCTCTTGGTGCCATTCCGATCCTACGGTATTGGCGATAAGATAAATGTTAGTTTAGTAGAAAAAATTGTGTTAGTTTTTCCTTTAGTTTCCAATATACTCTTTATTAAAAATTAAAGATTAACACGAAGGTGATGATGATTGTAACTCAAAACATTATTAATAATCGAAGTTAAGCATACTATGATTATTTTTCATTTTATATAAGGAAATTTAAAAATATATATAAGACATTATTTGTTAAAAATATCTAGTAGATAAAAAATATTTTTATATGTTTTTGTGTCATAATTTACTTGAGTTAGGATTATCTTAAAGTATTTCTTATATTTTTATTTTTACATTTAATATTTGGTGTACTTTCGGAAAATAATCATTTCTAGAAAATTGAGGAAGTGACGTGTGCCATAAGATATTTCAAATTTTCTTAATTTACTTGAGTATGATACTTTGAAAATATATTAAAATCATAAATCTGTTAATTTAATTTCATTAGGACTCTGAAAATGATTATTACATATCTTCTTTTTTCCGTTTTTGTTAATTAAGAAAACTATAACAAACTATATTGTTTTTAAGTATCTAACAGATAATTAAACCTTTTTTTTTCTTTTTGTTAGTTTTACGTGTTAAGTTTTCTTAATTTACTTGAGTTAAAATTCTATGAAAATAATTCTTATATTTTTTTATTAATTTACTATACTTCTTGACATTTGAAAATCTTTTATTTATTAGTTTTATATTTTTATATTTTTTATTTGTTTACTGTACTTCTTTGAAAATGTATTATTTAAAAAATAATAAAGCGATATGACTTCATTCCTTTTATATATGCTTAATATTTATTGATGTTAAATTATAGTTAATAGGCTTTTTATATTCCTTTTATATATGTTTAATATTTATTTATATTAAATTATAGTTTATTAGTTTTTTATATGAGAGGTGGCTCATGAGAATGAGGACACTTGCAGCTATTTTACCTCTCATGATTTTGTTTATTTGTAATAATATATTTTTTCTTGCATTAATAATATTAATCTAAAAGATTAAATTTAATTTTAGCTTTGGTAATAAAATTGTAGAGTTTGAGTTGCAAAGTTATAATATTTACATTTTTACTTTTAATCTTCAAAAATATATACACTATTTTTTGAGGTTTACAGAAAAAAATAACTTAAATAATTATAGTAAATTAGAATCTTATTTTTTTTCTTAACTTTTATTTGAGTTAGAAATTTTTTAAAATGATTATTTTGTTACCCTTATTAGTCTTGTTCCAGTGAATAACTAATTTCAAAAATAATAAAAAAAAATAAATTTACTAATTCTAGGAATTTTGTAAATAACTCTTATTTTCCTACTTTTTAAGGAAAATTAATTATCTACGAGGATTTTATAGCTATATTTTTTATTTTCCAGTTGAAAATAATTCGAAAAAAATTAAAGTTACTAGTTTACTTGAGTTATGACTCTTTTAAAATAATAAGGATTTTATTTTTCACTTGTAATTATTCCATAATAATAATAATAATAATAATAATAATAATAATAATAATAATAATAATAATAATAATAATAATAATAATAATAATAATAATAATAATAATAATAATAATAATAATAATAGAAGAGTTTTAAATTTTCCTAATTGATTTGGGATATGATTTTTTAGTAATAATTATTTTTTACTTTTTTCTGGGGAAATTATAATTCCTAAAAATAATAAATTTAAACTTTCTTAATCTACGTATGTTTTAACTTTTATAGTAATTATTATTTTCTTACTTATTTTTTTCCAATGAAAAATCGTTTGGAAAATAATAAATAGAAGAGTTTTAAATTTCTTAGATTTGAGTTTGGTTATGATTATATAAAATTGTTAGTATATCATTGTTTATTTTCTGTTTGTAAATATATTTTTTTATATTTTGAAAATTAATAAGTGTGTGATGTGGCATGAGATTACTAAAATTTTTCATAGTCTTTTTATAATTTTATTAACTAAAAATTATTATTTAACCTATTTTATGTTTTATTTCAAAAAATTGTAGATGCACCATATGCCATGGCATTATTTTGTATATTATATATAAGTCATGAAACTTTTGAGGATAACTAAAATATGTGACTGTTAGGAAGATTTTTAGAGGATGTATCATTTTTCATTATATATAGAGAGAGAATAAAATATACGAGGAGCAAGTTTCACTCTATGCATACGAAACGTCATGTGATCTTCGATCTAAATTTAATACTCTCGTTTACCTCTAAATTTTAATATTATTCTTAGTTTCTAGGTTTTCAGAAAATGTAAAAAAATAACAACAGTGGATAAAGTTGTTTCGATATAATTCGTCATCAAATTTTTCCGTGTTCTAGTATGCCAACTTGGTGACAATAATTGGTCCCAATTTTGATTTTAGAGCCTGAACCACTATTTTTTTTCTTCAACTTGTAGCTTCTTTTTTTTTGTGGGGTGTGTGAATAAATAGATTTGAGACATTTGAGACTAAATGTAAGTGTTTGAAAATTTAAAGGACAGATAAATAAATAATAATAGAATCTAGAGATGAAATTATTATACATTTACACACTTGCATTGAATGTATAAAGTTTCGGATATTTTTTTTGGTAAGCAAAAAGATTTTCACGGTGAGAATCACCCATTATAGTTATAATTGCGATTTGAATGACATAAATTAATCAAAATAATATTTTGAAATTTGTGGTCGTAATGAAAAAAAAATTTGATGAGCATAAATTTGTTAATCAATTCTCATAAATAGCTTTTATTTGGCGAGAAGAAATTGAAAGACCGGTTAAAGAGCGGACAAGAAATAAGATGAAAGAAATTAAAAAAAAGCTAGGATAATATAATTATGCTCTTTACTGATGCTTCAGATTAGTGAAGTATAAGTGTTCTTGGTAAAAAGACCGTGGGGTATCATTCTATCCTTTTAATAGAATTATAAATTATACAAGTTATGCAAATGTAGCGCATGTAAATTTATATAGGGAATACTGGCATTGACGAAGAAAATTCAGAAACAATTAGAGCAAATAATTAATTGGATGTTCTAAACACTTTCCGAACTCGCAGCATTGAACAGAGTTGTGCTTTATTTATTAAGAGTGTGTTTAGATTTAGAGTAACATATAAAAAAAAATCTTTTAAAAGGAAAAAGTAAAATTGATTTCTATTTGCTCTTAATTAAAATTGAACGAAGCAAAAATAATTTTATACGCCATTACCCTCTCTCCTATTAACCTGTCTCCTTTCTCTCCCCTATTCCTCCGGCTCCATAAGATGCATTATTATGTACAAGAAATTGAAGTCGTTGAAAAATATATAAGTTGACATCAAAGAAAGAAGTTAGGCTATGATAATGAAGTAACAAATAAATGCAAGTCAAAGTAATGATCTTACCTATTGACCCTTGATATACACTAATCTCATAGAATTAAATTTTCTGCAATACCTAAAACAAATTTATCATATAGTCAAACGCCTCCAAACAAATTATCATACTATCAAACACTGTTGTAGAATTTTTTTTTTTTTTTTTGCGTGTGATAACTTTCTGAATCATGAAATTCTCATGGCAGTGAAGATAATATCTACATATATTAATGTTTTGCCATAAAATAGTATCTACCCTAGTTGCCATAACTGGGCAGCATGATCAACCTGAAACTGTGGTCAAGATTATCAAAAGTCAAGCAGGTTATTAGGACATGTTCCATATGTTACATCTGGAAACTAATGGATCAGCAAAAAAGTTAAAGTCGGACGTAGAAACGAAGAAAGAAGCTCTTATCCGTATTGAAATCAGTCGAAGGTCACACATATGTACAAATTTTTGGCTGAAATGCCACTTGTATCAAGTTACAGGGATCTATGCAGTGGAAACCAACCGTCAGTTGTTTCCGAAAGATCAAAATGGGTAGGAAGTGAGCCCATTAGAAAGGACTTTCGGCTCAGGTAAAGCAAGGCCCCAAGATATAACATTTTGACCTCCCCAATTGATGGCAAGTCACTGCACGAGGAGACCAGGAATACATGATATAGAGTAATTATCCTGGGATTGATACCTAAACTCGGATCTTACCGCATTCGGTATATTAGAATCTGGAAAGAAAGCTATGAAATCGCAAGGTTTTTTCAGCATATACTTTTAATGCTTGATCAACACAATGACGTCTTCTTTTTCTCACTCTGAACAAGAAATCTTCCGTATCAAGTACATAAGAGACCTGGTCAGATAACACATTTCATAAATCACTGACTCAGTGGGTGGAACTGTATTAGGCTAACCATGGCATTCATAAATATGGCTACTGGTATATTCACTTACCTTAGAAGAGCTGCAAGATATTTTACACTCCAAGCCGTTGATCATTCGAAGCTCATCCATAGCTTTGCAGGAAACTGAGTGCTCGTCGTCATCCCTACCATCCCAATTTTTACGTTTATTCCTGCAACATTTAGCAGTCAAAACAGATGTCTCAAAATTAATAATTCAGAGTTCATACCTTCCAAGGAACACTCTATTTGCTCCATTCCTATCAGACACAATTGATAAGAACTCATTCGACAGATAAGCTGAAAAGTTGGGATCAATTGAAACTGCAGTGACCTCTGGCTTATCATGTCCATATTCCATGAGCTGAACAGAGAGCCGAGTTATATTCGAAGGCTCTGAAAACTAGAAAAACAGAAACATGTCAATTGTGTGAAAATCATATTATGCAACCACAGTTCATATATCCATAGTGTTCAAATACAAACATATGCAGCTTTCTTTTATATTCATAACTCCCCCCCCACTTGTAATGACCGAAACGACTCAATTGCTATAACAACAAATCTATGGAGTCTCCATAGCTATTGTTCATAGCAGAATAATTAAAGTATGGTTCATAGAGTAGCAAACTCAACAGCTAGGACAAGAACTTACACACTCAAATCTGTATATGTTTTCATCATGTAGAAGGACTCTAGCATTCTCATGATAAACTAGATCCAAACTACCTAGTCCTCTTGATTTTTCATATAAATAAAGCTGCCAAAGCTTATTGTCCATCTCATCTGAAGCTATAGCTTGAAGCTGAAAATAACGAAAGCAAATATATTAGAATATATTCAATTATCCAAGAGCTGTCAATAATACGTAGTAGAACAAACCTGCTTAACAACTTTATAGATAAGCTTGTCCAATGTAAAAAGGACATAAGACTGGGTTCCAATGATAGCACGACAATCATCCTCAAACTTAGTGTTGTCAGAAGAACCATCTAGCAGGTTGTATAGAGCACTCAGAAATCTGCGATCTCACAGAATTCAGGCATTTCATACGACCGATTTCTCAAAACTGAAGTAGAGCATTAAGAACATACTTGGCATATTGAGGATTTGCATCTTCTGAAGATCTCCATTTCTTTTCAGCAGCCAATGAGTTTGTCTTTGCAGATAGCATCCTCTCATATAAGGTCTGCCAAGCACCACTGTAAATCAATAAATAAAAAGTAGCCTACTAAATTCCATTACATAAAGAAAATAAGAAAAAGATGGGTTCAACCTGATGAAGCCGGAATAGTACATAAAACGAATCATTTCCATAAAACACCCTCGAATATTTATCATCCTTGTGAGGCAAAGCTGCAAGCACATGCTTCGAAAGTGGTTTAACTGTCCGCAGAAAACGTTCGGAAAATGGCAATGAAGTATTTCCCTCGGCATCATGTTCGTCAGCCATTCCTTCAGCTTCGCCCTCACTTTCGGCCTTTGGATCTTGATCACCATGCTCAGCATCCTCTTCCTCGTCATGATCTTCACGAGAGCAGTTCTCACCATCACCAGATTCACTAGCTGAAACATCTTCCCCAGCTACGGACGTATTATCACTGTCCTCTGTGGTCCTGTGCGCACTTTCCTCGCCCTCATGATCGACATCATTTTCTCCTGCAGCCTCGCCACAGGCCTCTCTCTCACCAGGCCGTTGGCTAGTAGAGGCATCCTTTCCTTTCGAAGCCGCATCCACGGCAGCATCCTCAAAATCAACAAAATTATCCTCTTCAAAGTCACCATTAGGAGACAATTCACCTTCTTCTCTTTCAACCTTAAGGTTATTAAGGGCAGCAGGAGCTTCATTAGGTCCCTGGATATTATTAATGTCGGCAGAGCCAACTCCGCTGGCTGAGATGAGTGCTCTTTCATGTTCCCCAACCTAGCATAATTTGAATAACATGAGTATTAAGTTCTCGAATAAATGGTAAATTCATCTTCTTGCACAATGTTGCTCATTTTGCATCAAGAACAAAGAAAACTATCTTTAAACAGCAATATGTTAAATGATTAGTGAATAGATGGTAGTCTTTAAACTGTAAATAGGCAAATCACCTCTGATGGAAAACATAACACCAGTGATAGGTATAATCACAAAACAGTAATAAAAACGAAAACTCATAAACCAGTTATCAAATCAAATTTATTGTACTCAGATAGATTTAACAAAGAATTTGACGAATAAATGCAAATCTATCAATGAATCAAAAATTCTCATGAAAATAACTTGCAGCAGTAAGAAAAGTTTTTCTGAAAAAAAAAATGTTGCGTCATCTGATAATTATCATAAATTCTCATGCATTTGTTCTTGGGCAAGAGGTGTAGCAGTCATAAAATGATCATACTGGAGTGATATTTTTTGTCAATGGATGTTCCAATACAACCACAGTATCTGAAAGATAATAACCGTGTATATATACATGGCAGACAAGTCTAGGAATTTAACGAGTTGATATGAGAAATGTCTTTGTACGTGGACAAGGCCTGAAAATTATAACGAAAAGACATCACAAAACAGAATATACAATAGACACATTATTTAGGCAAATCAATTAAACCTTTTCCATCATAAGGAAGACACAGAAAAGACGAGCTTAAAATTTTATCAACGTCTAATTTGACTGAAGCTTTCTTAGTTCTATGGTATGT
The DNA here is from genome assembly GCA_001647135.1 of Pontederia paniculata. NCBI lineage: Eukaryota > Viridiplantae > Streptophyta > Magnoliopsida > Commelinales > Pontederiaceae > Pontederia > Pontederia paniculata. The sequence goes on from LTAE01005571.1 coordinate 7,015, forward strand.
GTTTGAACCACATTATCATCATAAATATGACATATAACAAGACATAAAACAGAACATGTCAATATTATACCTCAGTACGTGGTACTATTGCATTGGTGTCTCGAGGTTCAACCATGGTTTCGTTTCCAGAATGACCAGTTCTTGACATTGTGCACACACCTGCGAGAAAGATGAAGCATAAATGATATGTTAATTCAGATCCAGGTAAAGGGAAAATTAACAGAAAAGTGATGTAGTCCACTAACCTGACGAAATGTCCAGGTGTTTTCTGTTGTTCTCAGTTGTTACAGCAATATAAATGTTATTTGACAACCGCTCTGCAAAAGCAGTTTGTACAGTTGTTCCAGACATTTCATCAACTTCATTACCTTGACCTTGCCCTTGATGGTGATTATTGCGAAGATTATCACTATGATGAGCAACTTGATCCATGTCATGGAAACCATTTTCTCTAACTATTGTGTCACCATTTGCTAACTTAGACCTGCAAGAAACAGTTTGTGGTGTGTTTTTTTGAGGAGTAACAGCTTGTGGTGTATTGTCAATACCAGTACTTTGTTTCACAGCAGTGGCACCCCTGTTACCTTCACCCAAAGTCGACATGCTCTTGGAAGCTCGACATTTGGGTTTCACTACATCTTGGGTGTCCCCTGTGCACATATGTTCAAGTTGAAGTCCCAGCATAGGCTCCAAAAATGTTGTCCATACCATTATGACCTTTTCCAACTGATCTGAAGATGTGAAAACTTCTCCACATGAGTACTTTATGATCTGATACAAATCTTCATGGATATCCAAGTCCAAATACTCAAATTCCATGTTGGGAAGGATTGGACGCCTATTTCCTGCTGCAATTGTGAGAAGAACATCATCCTCCTTCCTCTTCTTCTCATTGGTTTCTTTGATCTCAGCCAACAAAGCTGTCCAGGAAAGAAAAATAAGAAAACAAACCACAAAGAGCTGGAGTAGCAGAATATAAGAAGGTACAGCTTACAGAGGCTAAGAGAATCTTTAGTGCTCCTAACAATAATAAACAAAGATATCAAGCATGGACCGTAAAGAACACAATCACCACACTTGTAATACTTATATAAAATAGGTTTATACCTTTTGTGCTCAGGTTCTTTGAATCTTGTTGCTTAAAATAGAAACTACGATGGTCAAGTGATTTATGATAGTTTTTGGCATAAATTTCTGCCCAAACTTTATTGAAGTCTGCCCTGCACCTTGACCATTCCTCTTGCTTTTGCTTCAAGCGTGTTAAGATGACAGGCAATGCAAGACTAGCATTTCTACGCAGCACATCCATGACGTCAAGGCCATGATCGCCATATAATCGTTCAATGCAACGTAAATTCAAGGCTGCAAGTAAAAAAAAGAAAACAAATGAAAAGGGGCAATAAGGTTCAGGCCCTACAGCGGCTTAACCATTCACATTTCATGCATACTGACAAGTAAAGTGATCCTCAATGCGAATTGGATTCTCGGGTTTGACTGGGTCTTGCATCATTTCTATCAATTCCTCTACTCGTTTTGTTGTCGCATTCACTGATTCTAATAACATATCCAGCTCAAACCTGAAATGATTTCAGAGAAACATAATCATAAGCAAACCATTAGAGATGGTGTAATATGCATAGAAAAACACAATCTATTTGAGGGAAAAAGGAACATCTACTCCACAGGTATGGAGCACCATAGATCTTGAGATCTAGGGTCCTCCTTTAACTCCACTTTATTGAAAGAATAAAGTGGGATTAAAGAAGCACCATAGATCTCGAGATCTATGGCGCTCCATACTTGTGGAGTCAACTGAGCTCCACAAGCTTCTTAACCCCTCTATTTAAATAGAAAGTTCAAGCAAATCGAAAGCATTCAAAAGATAGAAAAAGGAAAAAAAGAAGTCATTTTAATTATATAAAGAAATGTTGAAGGTAATTAAAAAAATATAAGATACTTTATTTTCACAACTAAACTTTATTAGACAGAAATGCCTTTTATTATGTGAAAGGGAATAATCACCTATCATCTTCACATCTAAATAAGCTTTCTTCATATTGGTTCTTGCGCATGTGTTTAAAAGAATAATCCTCACTTCCAGAAGTTACTGATACCCAGACATCATTCAGTACTGATGCACCAAGTTCAGTCCTGTGACTTGAAGGAGGCACTGGGTACTGGCAAGTAAAATACAACTATAAGTGTGATTGACAAAGATATGAAGCAAAAAAGCTGGGAAAGAACAGAAGCTGGGAATTGGTACTACATTTTTAGGCAGAAGCCGATAGCTAGGGGTACAACGTTGACAATTTGAAAGGTCAAGCTCTGATACTGGTTTGTACAAATTGTATTTTTCTTTGTTTGAAATCAAAGGAGCCTTGTGAGATGGTCCATCTTTGGAACTGTATGCAGCACCTTTTTCGATTCTTTCCCTTTCTTTACCCCTTTCCTTTTCTTGTTCTCTCTCCCTCTCATCTCTTTCATGCTCTTTGTCTCTGTCTCTGTCCTCAAGCTTAACTGGCTTACTCATGTGCCCTTCATATCACAAGAGTTCTGTTAGTGTACAAAAAATATCAAATTTCACTGAATTAACTAAAACTGACAAAAATGTATGTTTGATCTCCTAGATGTTTCAAATAGTATATTTTAGCCAATAGACAAATCCTGACAAGGACAAAAGGATTCATGATTTTCATTTGTCATGGTTGCAAAAGAAAGACAAGGATACATACTTTTGTTGAACACGCCAGCAAGAAACCCATCTGCAGAAAAGGGACCATTCGGAGTAATTAAATTTTGACAAAAGTTATAAAAGAAGGCTAAAAAGAAAATGAACCTACCAATATTCTCGCAATGGGTCAAAAATTCATTGAAACCTTCCATTAGATCAGGATACTTTCCAAGAATATCGCTAACCTGAAAAATGGAAAAGAGTCATCTTCTAATTCTGAGCATCAAGGAAAACAACTTTTCCTAAATGGCATATAGAATTGTGATTATCTATCAAGGAATTCCTATAAGAACAACAATAGAAAATTTGAAATCAAGAAAATTCAGAGTTGAGGTCCTCCAGATATCTAAGGTTCTAGCTTTCTCCCTATTTAATTAAGTGGAGCATCCACCATTCAGAGAGTTCCTATGCAAGCTAGTAAAAGTCCAGAACTAAATCATAAATTTCATACATTTTTATGCCACAAAATGTGTGAACTCAGCCCCACTCGTTAACTGCAGCGGACTGAACTTATGCTGTGATTTACTTCAATAAAATCAATAGAATCAAACGAATAAAAGAGTTGATGGTGAAATCGCCGAATCTGTCTCAATAGAAAGCTGGGATTTTGTGAATTCTGAGTACGACACAGACTGAGAAAGATGAAAATTTTAACATATCAAAAATAGCATGAGTTGTGACTCTTTTTCCTCAGTCTAGAGGTCCTCAGTCCCTCAGCAAAGCACTGGCTATGCAAAGTGATGCAACAGAGTTGTGGAAGATGGGCCTAGGAGGGCGATGATGGATATGAGGCGAGGCGAACAATGAATAAACAATCCCGGAATCCACCGAAAACCTTGAAATCCATCAACGATGTCGATTTGCAAGTCATTTGCTCCAATTTAATAAGAAAAGTAATTGCTCCGGAATCCACCAAAGTTATTCGAAATCCACCGAAGGCATCACGAATCCACACGATAAAAGAATATGAAGTTCAATTTGAGAAAAATATTCAAAGTCTGATTTTATTCATATCAAAAGAACTCTTATATAGTGTTACAAATAAAGTTTGACCCTAACAAAAAGATCTAAAATAACTAACAAATCCTCCTAAGATAACAAAAGAAAAACAAGATAATAATAATCCTAACTAATAAAATATTTAAAACTAATAATATTTGGTGCTACATCACAAAGCATCAAATTGGCAGAGATTGCTGTCCAGATTTTGCACACTATCACCCTGGTTCTTCATGGTACCAAGAGGAGTGTGTTTCTTACTTCCTTGAGCTCATCTTCGAGTTTCTTTGCCTAGTTTCTTTTCAGTTCTCACCAACTGTTTCTACAATTCTAGATCTGTGTGTTCTCTACTACAACTCTCCATCATTTAGCTGATTCTCTATTTCTTTCAGTTCATTTGTTTCTTCTTTGTCAAGGTGACAACATGACAGATAAAACATGTAACTTTGCATTCATTTATGAGTTACAAGGATTTTTAGCTTAAATAAATTAGTATTGATTACACTGTATTCGGTGCTTGACATGTGGAAGCTTGGACCAGATCTCTATTAGAATGACAAAAAGAATGTCAATTGTAAACAAACTACTAAAGAAAAACATTCATTTAGTAAATGTTAATGCAACATAGTTATATGGATGTAATAAAAAGTTAAGGTACACATTTCAAATGCACGCACACACATAAAGTTAAGGTATAAAACAATATTTCATAATTAAATTTGTATGGAACATAAAGTCTACGAATTTACTATATGAGTTTACAAGAGGGAAATGAGTTTACTTAAACTCTCAATATTGACAAGCTTGTTTCCTGAAATTTTAAAACGCCCTGAACAGAAAACCCTCAAGGATAGAAAGAACAGGAAGGCAAACATATGTAATGCATAATATACATTTAGTTGATCTTGAAAGGTATTGAACAGAGAAAAAAAAACATTACTCATATGCTCCCATCACTGGATTCGCATTGCTAAAAGCAGCAACCAGATTTCTAGTTAAATATTAAATATAAAAAAACTAGTGAAGTAAACTTTAATCAGAAACAACTACCAACCAAATTCAATTGCTGAATCAATATATAGTACAGACCATTCATTGTTTTGGGACTTGTACAACTATCATCAGTCCAAGTTACTGCTTAAGATGGAAATAACTCAACTCTCAACAAAGAAGATGTTTTTTAGAGAGAAAAAGAAGATGGTATTTAGGAAAAAAAACTCTATAGAGAGACAAATGGGCAGTTGAAAGCTTGAGAAAGTTAAAAGAACAAAAAAAGACCTTCATTTAGAGGGACAAAAACCCCAAAATTAGATATCATAATCAGAATATATGTAGAGAGAAATATAAGGTGTGATTATAGTTAGGGGTGATTGGTGCGATCACAGACACGTGCGGGCCACATTATTAAGTTAAATCCTCATGCATGCGTACATACAATACATACGTGTACGTACGTATGTATGTGGCACACAAATCATATGGAGGATTTAACTTAATAATGTGGCCGCCACGTGTCTGTGATCACACCAATCACCCCTACGTACGTACGTACGTACGTACGTACGTACGTACATACAATGCATGCAACCAGATTTTCTAGTTAAATATTAAATATAGAAAAACTAGTGAAGTAAACTTTAATCAGAAACAACTACCAATCATATTCAATTGCTGAATCAATATATAGTACAGACCATTCATTGTTTTGGGACATGGACAACTATCATACGTACGTACATGCATACATGCATGCATGCGTACATACATACATACATACAATGCATGCAACCAGATTTTCTAGTTAAATATTAAATATAAATAAACTAGTGAAGTAAAGTTTAATCAGAAACAACTACCAATCATATTCAATTGCTGAATCAATATATAGTACAGACCATTAGGCCACATTATTAAGTTAAATCCTCATGCATGCGTACATACAATACATACGTGTACGTACGTATGTATGTGGCACACAAATCATATGGAGGATTTAACTTAATAATGTGGCCGCCACGTGTCTGTGATCACACCAATCACCCCTACGTACGTACGTACGTACGTACGTACGTACGTACATACAATGCATGCAACCAGATTTTCTAGTTAAATATTAAATATAGAAAAACTAGTGAAGTAAACTTTAATCAGAAACAACTACCAACCAAATTCAATTGCTGAATCAATATATAGTACAGACCATTCATTGTTTTGGGACTTGTACAACTATCATCAGTCCAAGTTACTGCTTAAGATGGAAATAACTCAACTCTCAACAAAGAAGATGTTTTTTAGAGAGAAAAAGAAGATGGTATTTAGGAAAAAAAACTCTATAGAGAGACAAATGGGCAGTTGAAAGCTTGAGAAAGTTAAAAGAACAAAAAAAGACCTTCATTTAGAGGGACAAAAACCCCAAAATTAGATATCATAATCAGAATATATGTAGAGAGAAATATAAGGTGTGATTATAGTTAGGGGTGATTGGTGCGATCACAGACACGTGCGGGCCACATTATTAAGTTAAATCCTCATGCATGCGTACATACAATACATACGTGTACGTACGTATGTATGTGGCACACAAATCATATGGAGGATTTAACTTAATAATGTGGCCGCCACGTGTCTGTGATCACACCAATCACCCCTACGTACGTACGTACGTACGTACGTACGTACGTACATACAATGCATGCAACCAGATTTTCTAGTTAAATATTAAATATAGAAAAACTAGTGAAGTAAACTTTAATCAGAAACAACTACCAATCATATTCAATTGCTGAATCAATATATAGTACAGACCATTCATTGTTTTGGGACATGGACAACTATCATACGTACGTACATGCATACATGCATGCATGCGTACATACATACATACATACAATGCATGCAACCAGATTTTCTAGTTAAATATTAAATATAAATAAACTAGTGAAGTAAAGTTTAATCAGAAACAACTACCAATCATATTCAATTGCTGAATCAATATATAGTACAGACCATTTATTGTTTTGGGACTTGTACAACTATCATCAGTCCAAGTTACTGCTTAAGATGGAAACAACTCAACTCTCAACAAACAAGAAAATGTTTCTTTTAGAGAGAAAAAGAAGATGTTTTCTAGGAAAAAATGGGAAGTTGAAAGCTTGAGAAAGTTAAAAGAATAAAAAAAAGTCCTTTATTTTGAGGGACAAAACCCCAAAAATTAGATATCATAGTCAAAATATATGTAGAGAGAAATATAAGGTCTGATTATAGTTAGGGGTGACTGGTGCGATCACAGACACATAGGGGCCACATTATTAAATTAAATCCTCCATACGATTTGTGGGTCACACACACACGTAAGTACGCATGTATATACATACATACATAATATATAAAGAGGGGTATATGTGTGTAACCCCACTTCTGTGTAATTCGTGTCAACCCCTAAAAGTATTAGTAATTTTAGTTCAAAAAAGCAGGATTGCCGTTCATGAACAGGGCCTCCAAAAATGCTACAACAAATCCCACTTTTTTAACTAAAATTACTGGCAATTACTTTGATCCAAATATCTCTTGCTCTCTATTCTTCGTGGTTTGTATCTTTCATCCTTTTACCGAGCAGATTGAAATTTTGTTCAATTTTGCTGACTGAATGCATTCACATAGACATTACACATCATCATTATAATAAAAGAATGTCATGTCAATTTCATGTCACATCAAATAGGGTTAACTTTTTTTTTATTGGATGTCAATCCTAGATACATAATTGATAGGGAAAAGAAAGAATATCTCATTTAATATGGCATATCTTATTATAAAAACCTAGTATAGTATCTGCATGAATGAATTTAGATAGCAAAATGGAAAGAGAACATATTTTTAGTTTTTTTTTAGACGGAAATGGATGGTTACCAAGAGTAGCCATCCGCTTTATAGTTAAGATGGTGAATTACATAGACATGTTAAAATCCAAAATTACATATACATATTATAGTTGTTTTTTTTAGAAGGTACATATTATAGTTGTTAAAAGGACAAAGTGAGTAAAATTTTCAAAGTTGGAGGATTAATGGTGCAAGAAAAAAGTTAAAGGAAAAGAGAGATATCAACACTAAAGTTGAAGGACCATACACAAAAATTATCCAAAACTTTAGGTGTTTACATGGGTTTACATAAAAGTGGGTTTACACACTCATTTTTCTCATTTATACTAACACACATTCATGCAAACATCAATGTCTAACAAAAGTTGAAAGTTCAACTTAGGCATTAGATGCATCATAATGAAAATCTTACCAGATTCTTCAGTTCTGCTCTGGTAATAATTTCCTGGCTGTATATGTGAAGGCATTTCAAAAATTCCTGATAGGTGTCATGTTGCAACCTCTCCTTCACTTTCTCGCAGAAATTAAATTCTTGGGTATATACACCTGACACGTCACAATTAAACAATGAGGCGATGCAGGATAATTGCGTGTCTGTTGAGATGTTCCTACTTGATGAAGATTATTTATGTTAATAAAAGATTTATCCTCAGCAAAGCGAAAGTAAATGAGATAGGCATTAATGATTTTATTATATAATGATCTTTTAGAGGGTTTATTATATAATGATATTCAAATGGATTCATGTATGTATGTATATATATATATATATATATATATATAGAAAGAGGTTGGGGAGCCTACTTAGCAGTTTTGCTAAGTAGGATCCTTAGCGACGATTCAGACCGTCAGATTTAAATCTGATGGTCTGAGATCAGAAATAAAAATTTAAAATATTTTTTAAAGATTTGATCTCAGACCATCAGATTTAAATCTGACGGTCTGAAACGTCGCTAAGGAGCCTACTTGGCAAAACTGCTAAGTAGGCTCCCTTCCTCTGAAAAGGGTAGTTCTCACTCACAAAAAAAATGAAGTTATTCTTTTTGGTGCAGTCATGCTCTGTTTGTCAAAGTTCACTCATTAACTGAAGGAAGCATTTGGGTTCTCATAAGCCTGAATATAGATAAAATATATTTGAGATGTCATTGGGCATTGGGACTTATGATGGGTACTTCTCATCTATGAGCACCAAATAATATATCTTTCAAAAAATATCAAGATCTTATAAAAAAATGACATTTATCTTGGTTGACTCTTTGTAGTCACTCTGTTGTTCTTTTGGATCTTATCTTATGTCTTCTGATTATCAACGTGTTTTAAACTTCTTTACCTTTATATGTTCTGTTTCATATTTGTTTAGTTCCTTGGTTACTAATCTATCTTTTGACTCTTGGAAAGATGTTTGATCAGCTTCCTGATGTAGAATTTTCTTTTTTCAGTGGACATTATCTCTGCAATAGAATTTGACAAGTCTGGTGATCATCTGGCCACTGGAGATCGTGGAGGCCGTGTTGTTTTATTTGAGAGGACAGATGCTACAACTGTATGTTAACAATGTTATTTTCTTAACTTTGTCATTTCTATGGTATTTCCTCTAACCTTTACCTGCCTTGTTTGCTTGATCTATAGCATGGTCCTCGAAGAGATCTGGAAAGACAAGATTATTCAATTAGCAGGCATCCAGAGTTCCGCTACAAAACTGAGTTCCAAAGCCATGAACCTGAGGTGTGCTTTCTTGATTAATCACATCTGACATATCTTCTGGTAACTGATTGGATGCTAAAAATTTTCAATGTTTTATCTTTCAGTTTGACTATCTTAAAAGTCTGGAAATAGAGGAGA
>LTAE01005571.1:16516-28065 GCA_001647135.1 Pontederia paniculata
TATGTATGTATATATATATATATATATATATATATAGAAAGAGGTTGGGGAGCCTACTTAGCAGTTTTGCTAAGTAGGATCCTTAGCGACGATTCAGACCGTCAGATTTAAATCTGATGGTCTGAGATCAGAAATAAAAATTTAAAATATTTTTTAAAGATTTGATCTCAGACCATCAGATTTAAATCTGACGGTCTGAAACGTCGAGCCTACTTAGCAAAACTGCTAAGTAGGCTCCCTTTCTCCATAAACATATATATATATATATATATATATATACTTTATATTTTGTTATACTCCATTTCTTAGGGTTTCACCTACTATTTTCACATGTAAAGGAGAGAAAGGGTTAAAGAAGAAAAGACTTGACTATTTTGTTTTATAGAATGGGGAATATATCATAGTACACAATCAAAAAGGACAATCTGTTATCGGGTAATATATCTTAACAGTCAGTTTTAGGACTTTGATGACAAACTCGTAGAACACGTTGTCAGAACTCTCAGAAGAAAAAAGAATAGGGTCAGTATACTTAGGTCCTAGTTTAATTGAGGTAGGACTTTGATGACAATTGATAGAGAAGAGCCTTCACGTGTTGCCAGATTTCGAAGAAAAATAGAAAAGTGATATCAGCACACCCTGAGGGTTAAAAAATCTGATGATTCTGAATATCTAGTCATACTGACTCTAAGAAAACAAATATTCAGTAAAGCAGACTCCTACTCCGAGACCTGATGAAGAACCTAATGGTTGTTGTTAATTGCCTAGCAACTCAAGAGAGTTCACATAAACTGTCAATGCCATTGATCATCCTTGATAAGCTTTGTGATGGTGCAGCACTTATCTCCAGCAATGACAATGTCAAAAAAGGATGGTTGTGATGCCAGTGTATCACCAGGGTTAAAATGATGGTTCTAAATAGTCATTCATATTAACTCTGAAGAAAGCAAATAAACCATCAGGAAAGGGAGTGTACTAGATCCTAACAAAAACTGTGGTCTATCCTGGGAAGGCATTTAGCAACTCATGGCAATTAACATAGAACTCCAAATAAACTATTTTTGTTAAACTGACTCCAAATAAACTATTGATGTAATTAAGTAATGTTGCATTTAAGCTTCAGCAATTATGATGACAGAAAGATGAGCATGATTCAACCAACAACATTGATGAAATAAGCTGAAAAGAACGAACAATAAATGATGAAGCACTCACTCTTCAGAGCATTTTTGTCATCGATTGATGAAGCTGAAATACTATACATGCCAACATTTTCATCACCTTCACCTCCATGTTCTACAGGCTCATTCACAGAGTCCCTTCTGAAAGAAGATTTACGCCTATGTTGTGAGCCATCCAAATCTCTGCTGTCATGATCTAAGTCCATCTCATCTCTTTCCCGATCTCCCCTATCTCTATCTTCTTTCCTCTCCTTTTCTTTCTCAACACGCCTTCTCCAATCATGCTCCAGATCCACACGGTCAATATTACCGCGGTCAGTATGAGGAATATAAGCTCTGTCCCTCTGCAGACAAAAGACATGTTTCATTTCGCTTTAAACAGGACACTTCAAGCAGCACATAGATAGCATGTTGATTCATTCAAATAATAGATGCATGTGATGTGAATATGAAGAACCAAGAGTTTAGCCACATATAGGCCTTACAGAAGTAGGAATGGCATGCAGCTCGATTGTAGAAGCAATTTCAGTTCTTCAAAGCAAAATCCAATACATGGTGGAAAGCAACAAATCAATTTTAACAAAACCTGCTAATACATACATTATCCCCATGAGAATGTCTTGTGGTAGCCATGGGACCTCCGCCTTCCCGACGTCCAAAACCTCTACCGGCAGATGGGTGATGTGGCCCCATCGTTGCAGAACCATCAGGCAAAAAGTGTGTGAATTCTTCAAGTAAATCGTGATGGTTTTGAAAGAGAACTGCCACCTACAAAACATGTATACACACATGTATTTATATGAGGACAAGTTCCCAAAGTGCAAATATCCTAATGAACTACAGAAATAGCAGAAGGTAAAGTACCTCTTGGTAGACTTCATGGATGGATTTATTCTCTCTCCGGTACATATTCAGAATATCTAAGAATGACTTATATACATGCTCATCATCATGGAACCGACTCTACATGAAGAAAGAAAGACATCAGGATGATAAAATGATAACTAATCTTATGTTTCGAGTAAACTCAGTTAAATAAGCATCTTTCTCTTATACCTTTATTTTGTTAACGAAATTGATGGCTTCATCAAATTCCACCGGTTTCTTTTCTTCAGCTATCTTAATCTCATATCCCTTAGGCAAGAAGGTGTTGAAGCCCAATATAAGGTCACGATGCCCCTTGAACAATTCCTTAACCCTAGCAATAACACCAGCTGTGTCGATCCTGGGAAGTAACAGACAAGAAGAACAAATATCAGGCATATCATCGATGGCCAAAAGTAAGATGAGCAGAAAGGAGACGATGATTAACCTCTGACTCTTGAAATCTTTCATGACTTCAAGGAATTCATCATATTTTTCCCTGTTGTCCTGGAATATCTCCTTCACAGCCTTCAAATACGCCAAGGCATCGTTCGTTGTAAGTTTTGTAGCACTACCAGCAGCTGCCGCCGGAGCCATGAGTTTTCAGGGACCTTAAAGGAGCCAAGTAAAACTAATCAAACAACAATAAATCAAAGCGCACACTGAAAGTTCTTAAATACAACAACTAAAAACTTACATAGAAACCCCATGAAAAAAAATCCTGTTTTTTTTCCACCACGAATTAATAGGGTTTGTATTAATGATACCCAAGAGAAATTACACATTTATAAGGTACCAAACAGTGAAAGAAATATCTAAAAGTTGAAGGGAACTCAAAATAGGAACGAAACACAATAACTCAAATCTCGGCCGCAAAGGGGAAAGAATTAACCTGCTGTGGCCAAAATAATAAAAGTTTTGGCCGTCCTTTACTACTTTATCGCCGATACTGAAAACCTAATCCTCCACAATTCGAATTATCTGGAGAAAATTTTGCACTCGTCAGGTAAAAAGAGGACAAGGCAGCAGTCCTCGCCAACGGCATGAGGAAGCAAAACAGAAAAAAAAAAACATGCTATACAGTCGACAATTTCCAGACACGGGAACGAAACAGTGGCCATTATTGAACGAAGAAGGGGAGAAAACTCACGGATCCGCCGGCGAAACGTTGGAACGCTCGAGCTGAGAATCCACCAATCGCCACCCCGACCCCCCTGCACGTCCCCCTTCTCTATCCACCCACAGACCGAGCAGCGGGAAATGTAAAAAAACAGCCAACGAGCCCCCAAAAAGACCGATTTTTTCCCAACTTCCGGTCCAACGAAGCACCGATTGTACCGTACTCTGAGACGATGTCCCGATTAAGCCGCCCCTCAACCTCTTCCGGCGACGCGAACGCCGATCGAACTGATCCGGAAGCGCGAATTCAAAGGGGATCGTAGCCGACGCACGGCCCCGGAATCGAGAGGAACGACAGCACGAGAGCGGTGGAGAACAACGAGGAGGAAGGAATCAATCGCCTTCGCTCTCTGCTCCTTTTCTTTTATCTAATGGCAACGGAGGAGCAGGAGGACGACGAGGAGGAGGAGGAAGAAGAAGAAGAAGAAGCAATGGGAAGCGAGCGGGGGAGGGGGCAAGACAAAAGCTTCAATTAATTAAAAAAAGAACGCTGGTGACCGCTGCCTTAAGCTCACCGCAGAAGTACGTTACCGCAGCCACGATCGAGCCATCAGTATCCGTCCGATCGGACGAGGACGGCCTCTGATGCGTTCAATCTCGTCGCGCGAACGGTTGGCGATCTGGGCCGTCGGATGGGATGCTTAGAGCACCGAATGAACGGTGGAGATTTATCCAGGGGTGGGGGGAAATGGTGGAGGTTGGGGCTTCCTTAAAAACTGCACCAATTTGGGAACAAGGGTGTGGCAGAGTGGCTCACCCCTCGACTTGAGCACCGAGAGGTTTCGAGTTCGAATCTCACCGTAGGACTTATGTGTCTCTTTATTCTCAGTATTTCCTTTCAATGTATTAGGCCAAGGGCCTCCCTTTGTAATCGAAAAAAAAAAACTGCACCAATTTATTTTTTTCCCATGGTTTTTTATGCCTCGCCCCCTTGACTAGATTTTTGTTTCCTAACTTTTTTTTTCATTTTTATATTAATTTTATCTTTGGTGAACATATGCAAGATACTTTGATAAATTTGAGGGAGCTTGATTTCTTTTAACTCGTTATATTCATGTATAAATATAGGTGTATATGAAAATTTGAAATTAACATTTACGAAAAATGTGAGCGGATAATGGTATGTAATTTTAAGTAATTAGTTAACTCATTAAATTAATTGATTTTTCATCATTTAATTAATTTGATTGGTCTAAAATGGTATTTAAGGATAAATAAAATTATTAATATTAATTGATTGGTTTATAGAAAATTTGTGACCATCGAATTTACGATCAAGATTGTAATTAAAATCATAATAATTAGTTGGATTATGAACAAATTGATACATTGGTACTATAGATCATCTTTCTCTTTGCATTTTATATCTTCAATATATTTTTTTGGATCTCATATATGTTTTGATAACTTAAAGCAAATTATTACTAACAAAAAGACGGATCAAAATTTGGGGAAAAATCTCTTTTCTCCCATGTCGATTCATTCCCCTTCTCTAATACTCCTAAATCATTATCTCTTTACATTTTAAATCATTCACCAAATACTTTGATGAAAAATTAGAAAATTATGAAATTTTTATATATCTTCTATGAAAATTGTTTGTTAAAGAACTAAGTGGCCATAAGAGGCTCGACTAGGGTGCGGGATGGGTCGGACCCCTTGGTTGAGCTAAGCGTTATAAAAGTTCATTCGTGTTGAGCAGAATATGCCATCGGTTGAGAGCCCCTAATCATTCGTAAGCATTTTTTCTCCTTTCTTCAGAGTGATGAATGTGTGGCGACAAGCGATCTCTATGACATCCAGTCACATCCTTTGTTCATTGTCAAACACTTGCACATCCTTCCGTTGTGATTGCCGAGCGCCCACACAAACACTACAAAGGTCGTCGTCAGCCCTCTCCACTGATCGTGAACCCCCTCAAAGTGTTAGCACGACGATGAACGATCTCTCGATGATGGCATCGTCTTTCCTATCTGACATCCTTTTTTTTTCACATCCACACAAGTACTCAGTATCCCACGGTAAAAGATAAACAATGCTTCCACTATAGCATTTGACCCGATCATTGATACTGATGCGAAGTGTGGGGTACGATAGAAAATGATCACAGGTTAGGGTGTAAAGCCAGGGTCAATGTTCTTGTAAAGATTATCTTCACTTCAAATTTTAATATTTATGAACCTAGCACACTCTTATCACCGCAAGTATACGGCAATTGTCGAGTACTTCAAGTATCGATCCGTAGGGAAACTTCATTTTCACGCTTTTATTTCCACTTTTCCTCAGACAAGCTCTTGCGGTTGGGGGTTGACACTAGAGGTCCAAGTCCAACCGAAATAGGTGAGGGGTAATCGATCGGGAACAAAAATAATTTTTTGGGTTTTTGAAATAAGAATTGCAGAAATTAAAAGAAAAATAATTATAATGAGGAAAGGACACCAAAACCTTGGGTTTACCTCTGAATCTAGTCCATCTACTTTTTGCATAAATATATATGAAGTCGCCTAGGCCCTTACACCACGGGTCAAGGCAATCCCGCCCTCGCGGTGATTGCTCTACCTTTCACCTTCCCACTCTTGCGGTTGAGGCTCAAGGCAAATGTAATCTTGTCATAGCCACACTCTCTCTCTAGGAGAAGATCTCACCATCTTAAATCCCGTTAAAAGATTATAAATCTTGACACCCAAGTTCTAGAGGGGTACCGCCTCAACGTGTACTCTTTTCCAAGGTGGACCTAAAGGTTCAGTTAGAGAATATCTTAGGTCAGAGCATCACCCTGCTCTTGCAGCGGTAACCTGATCGTAAGCCCACACTCTCGTGGCGTATGTTCACGGGGCCGACTAAGAGAATTGTTCCCCAAGTTACATATCAAGTCTCTCTCGAGGTCAAGGCAACTCAGTTCCCCTCTCTATCTAAATCTATAAGTTAAATTCAAGATAGTTGTTACTCGCTCCGGATTAAACTCCAGAGATAGGGGCAAACTCTCACTTATCCCCTAACTCAGAAGGCATAACCTAGACTAAGGTTCCCCCAAACTTCATCACTAACATCTCGGCTCATTGTGTGAAAGGTGGCAACACTATAAGACCCTTGTGGACAGTGCGCACTTGGGAAGAACTAAACAAATAACAAAAAATACAAACACAAAACATCACATACGATTCAACACACAAATCATAACGCGAGATTCAAGCAAGCGATATTGGAAATGAAACTCAAAATATTTCAGAGCAGATCAGATTGAAACATATGTTCCCCCAGGATTCCAACGATAAGAGTTTAGCCGGACATCCTGGGGCTAACAGTTACAAAATAAAGGAAGTGTTTAACCAATATAGTTCGCCGGAAAGAAAACTAATGTGGAGAAAATAGATCAGCTTCGGCGTGTCGTCCCCCTCCCCTTGCGCACGTTGTCTTCTTCCTTATTTTCTCCTTCGTCTCGTCCTCAGACCCCCTCTATTGATTCTCCAAAATTTGGAGGTCAAAGGAATTCGAAATTCACAAGATCTTCAAAATTTCGGTCAGGTGAGGGGTAAGCACCGCAATATGCGGGGGGTAACCTCCACAAAATCCAGGGGCAGTTATGGAAGTTACCTTGGTTCCTCAGCTGTAACAAAAAAAAGAAAAATTTTCAAATTTCAAATATTCAAATCGCAAGAATCATGTAAGTCAGTTAAAATCCTCCTCAAATTAGTTCAGAATCCCAAAATCCAAGAATAATGATGCTGAATATTCATAGTGCGAAAAATGAAAATAAATTAGTAGAAATTGTTTACAAAATGGAGTTTGGGGCAAGCTTTTTGGAGGTTTGGTCAAGTTATTTAGGTATACCCTTTTCTGTCATTAGATACTTTTAGTTATCGATCGTGTAACACCCTTAAACGACCCCCGACCCAACGCGGGTCGGGGTCCGCCTTGGACAGATCATTTTGTGTCCAACGTAGGAGATAACGCAAAATGGAGATGTCAACGTGGATCGTGTTCCAGCACGGCACGGGCCGTGTTGTCACTTGAATGCGAGAGCAGCTAAAAATGGATTGTGTCCAGAGAGGAGACGACCTTGTTGATACATGTTAGAGTCCAATTTGGAGCTGAATTAAGGTTATAGATATAATTACATTTTTAATTAACTTAAAACCCTAACCATCCCTATATAAACCCTAACCACGAAAAATAATTTCCTAAACCCCGTAGTTGTCTTCGTAGCCACCAAGCATCTTCTCTCTCCTCTCTCTCTCTCTTCTCTATTATATCCCCTCTCTTTTATCTCCTAGAAATTATTTTGCCTTCATCCTCGGGATTTGTTCTAGGAGAGGTAGACGGAGGTACGTCGACGGCTGATGGAGGAGAGAGAAGACAATAGCGCATGGAACGAGGAGGATAACATTGAGTGCGGCACAAATAGGAGATAATACTTTTGGGAAAAGATATATAATTAGGATCATTAAATAGAATCAATAATTAGGGTTTGATGGATTATTGATGACTATTGAGAAAAGTTTTTGATAGATTAATTTCCTGTTAATCAGATTCCTATTGTTCTCGAAGATTGAGAGTTTTTTGTATGTGATTAGCTTGTAAATATAATCATTAAATGCATAACCTACACCCAGACCCAGGGGCGTGTTCCCCCATAACACGGTCGGCATCTCCGTACCAACGGGAGACACGCTGAGGACGGGCCGCATTGACGGACGATGCGGGTCATGTCTACTATAGAAGAATAATAGTTAATCACCCAAAAGCGGACACGATATGTGTTCCTCAGTAGAACGGTTGCGTCAACCCTCGACATGGGTTGCTTCGAACGGAACAAACACACCATAAGGAAAATGGACAACTTGCTTTCGGGACGTAGTATGTGTACTCGGGATATTATATTAAAGGAAAAAAATGGGTCATGTCATTCTCCGATGCAACCCGTGTCTTTCTCGAAAAGAAATAGTAAAATAAAATCTGAAAGGAAACGATCCATGTCACCTTGAACATAGTTCACGTTCTCGCCTGTAAATGTCCCATGTTGTCCAAAATAGTCATGTTCGTTTGAGGAGCACTGACCGATCTGATAGACAACACAAGCTGTGTCGCTGATGACGCGGGTCGTGTCCTAAGATGCTTGATGTTATGTTAGTCTAACCGTTGGATCTTGGTTGAGGCAGAACTAGTGAATTCTCACGTGAACCTAGCATATGAAGAGTTAAAAGATAATAATTGTGTATGTACGAAGAGGATGACCCCGGGTGACTGAGGGATTTATCCTACTATTACTGGGTTTCTTTGGAAATCATTGAGTCCCATGTGGACTATTGTTCATGAGATTTTACTTGGGATAAAAAGAGAAGACCCCATGACCTAAATGGTCATATTGGCATTAGATTCACTAAATCTTCTTGCACTGATAATCACTCATTATTGATTGAAATAAAAGATGATGCTACACAAGATGAAATATAAATATAATAAGGTGGGTATGAATATACTGATACACTGCATACCATGAGAGTTAGGTGTAACTGATGTTCTTGCTATTATTATTGAAAGAAAGATGAAAAGAATTGATATGCATTGATTTTTCTCACATGTCTTCACTGTTTAAATTGGAAAGAAAATGTTTGATGTATTCATATGTTGACTCTTGATTATTGTTCGTTTTCATATAATCTTTACATATTAGGCTTCACAACTTATAGATTTTTTACTACGAATTCAATTCTGCAGGTAATCCAAATACCTACTATATGTCGATGGTGCAGTTGATGATGATGCTCGTGATAGTCTACTCTGCACATAGAATATGATCCTGGTTGAATCTTAATAATCATATAATAGAGAAAGATGAACTCCGAGTTATTAGTGGTATTTTGATTTAGGGCCTGTTTGGATGTTTTGTAATTTTTTTCAGAAGTTTAAAATACTTTAGTATGTCACTTTTTTAAAAAGTACATTACGTTGTTTTACTTTTGGTAGTAAAGATATTCCACAAGGTGTTTGGATACATATTTAAATACATCATAAAATTAATCTACTATTACCATTTCACTTCTAAACTTCAATATTATGTATTTACCTTACTCAGCTTTTCAAACACTTTTATTTAATTTCAAGTAACTATTTTTTTATTTTTAATAGCGTATTTAACCTTTAACCTTTATTTATTTTCTCTATTTAATTTTATTTAAAAAATAAAANCTTTTATTTAATTTCAAGTAACTATTTTTTTATTTTTAATAGCGTATTTAACCTTTAACCTTTATTTATTTTCTCTATTTAATTTTATTTAAAAAATAAAATGGGGCCATGAAAAAGAGGAGGTGAGAGTTGGATCCTATTTAATGTTTTATTGTTTAAAATTTTCAAAATTAAATAAGAGCAAAATGGTCAATGCACAGTTATAAGGAAACAAATTTTAAGTATGTGGAGTTAGGTGTAAGTGTCTGAAAAATAGAGGTAATTGGTTAATATTAACATTAGGTGGTGGAGTGAAAATAAAATTAATCCAAAACTTTTTATATAAATTAATAAAACTAAAACATTATATAATATATTAATCCCCAAAAAATTACATATAATATATGATAGAACACCGTCTGCCGAGACCAATATTTGATGTGGGTCCTACTCATTGTTTAGATTAGCATTATTTTTTTCATTTTTTTCTTACGACATGACGAGGACGTCCCTACGTAGAAAAAAACGGGGGTGACAGTTAATTATTATTTTACGATGTAATAGGTAGATTACATCGTTTTTTAATCCATTCAAAATCATTCCCAAACACTCCAACGTATTTCTTCCGAGCAAAGTTAAAAAAAACTACGTAATGATAAAATTCAGAGGTTTTACTGTACTCCCAAACATGCCCTTAGTATTTAATATTAGTTTTCTACTGAAATTGATGTAATATATTTTTAAATTTTTTTATTGAAAAAGAATGTTTAATTTAAATGATTAATTTTAAATGATATGAATCAGCCTAATTGTCAAAAAAAAGTCAACGATATAAAATCATAGCATCCTGCTATCATGTGGCAAGGTGTAATCTTAAGAGCGTTATATATCACATCTGTTCATCTAGTGCAAATTGTATTCCAATATGAACCATTGGAACCGCATTTTAGGAGTTATAAATTTATTTTGACTATATTTGTCATATATGATCATGCATCCTAACCGTTGATTTCAATTAAAGGAAATTGATTTGACTCTTTGACCACCAGATTATTTAAACCCAAGCTTTCATAATAGGCCTCTTCCGAATGAGAAGCCCATTTGTAAGTTCTTGTTGCTGTAACTGTGGTTAATTTTTTTATGAAAATTAATGTCATTATTTAACTACACAACATTGCATATTATGATCGTCACTAATTCAATCTGTTGCTATTGTAATTAGTGACCATTTTATTTTTTTGTTTTATTGATTTTTTTCATTTACTATTCTGCGATCATTGTTACTTTGTTCTATCATTAATCTTCTAATATTATTATTCTACAATTAAATCGTAACTAGTTTTTTTTCTAAAATTTATTTTCTGTCGTCGATAATTCTATAAGTCAATATCGATTTTTTTATTATATTATATTGTCATTAACCATCTAAAACTATTCTGCCTCGTTGCCAATTGAAAATTATTCTATTCATTGCTAATTCGGTGAATCTATTTTTGTTAAATAATCGCTAAGATTGTTACTAATTAATTCCGTGAGTTATTACATTTGTTTTTACATTTTTTGTCATTAATCCTGGAGATTATTCTACAATCATTTTTCGTAAGTGTTAAGATGTTACACCCGCAATTTATACTTTATAATAATTCGGCAATCTTTACTGTAGCAGTCCCTGTAGAAGCCCAATGTTCCGCGGCCCGTTTAGAGGCGCGCGCGTCGAGAAGTCGCCTCGTCGTCTCCGTCACCAAAAATATAAATTCTGCTGCCTTATTTCTCTCTCTGTGTTCTAACTTTTCTTCTCTCCTGTTGTGCAGGTTTAGGGTTTGATCTCTTTGCTGCCGGCGTTCGTCGGAAGGTGATGGAAGTTGAAGCTGTCGCTGAAGAAATCACCGCAAGCTGGTCGTCTACCGTCGCTGGAGCGGAAGCTGGACGAGGAGAGGAAAGAAGCTGTGGAGAACGTCTAAACAGGGAAACAAGAAGGAACGCAAGAAGATAAAAGAGGATTCGAGCTCCCTTCGGCTCCAAGACGCAAGCGTCAAAAGTTTTCTTCCAAAAAGATAAGTCCTTTTACACTTTCTTATTATTTATATTCTCGGATTTTCCTCCCTCTTCTCTCTCACTCTTCTCTCCTTTACAACTTTTATCTCTACAACCATTTTT
>LTAE01005572.1:0-16672 GCA_001647135.1 Pontederia paniculata
AGTTCTTGAGATTTGTAAGAGGTTATCTCCTTGCCCTCGTGCAGGAAAGGAGAATTTGTAAGGGCGCCTTCGCCCTTGAAGAAGGAAATAGTGATCTCCGGAGATCTCGGTGCGAGAAGATCAGAGCGGGGACGTGGGCCAGGGTTCGGCCGAACCTCGACAACAAACCTTGTGTTTGTGTGCTTGTTTGTTTTCTCTCTACTCTCTTCTCTCTGTTCGTTTATATTTGCATGTGCAAGCTTCCATTGATATAACTCATCTAGATTAAGTAAAAGAGAGCAAAAAAATTTATATACCAATTCATAACATTTTGCATCTTTTTCAAAATCTCATGTCTATAAATATATTTTTATATAGCCTAAACTATTTTTAGCAGGATTATGAGTGATTCCATTTGATTTTCCTACAGGGACCTAGTTGAGGTTAACTTACTCTTTTGCATGAACATTGGACCTAGGGGCCTCATGTGCAAATTCACACCTTGACACTACTACCAATAAAATATATAAAAGACAAGACGTAACAAACTGTCCTTAGAAGATTCCTCTACCATATTCCTAGGCATTTCTTGCATGAAATGGCAGGGGACATGTGTTAAAAGGGTAAGGGTGGATCACCATGGAACTTAGCGAGGTAAATTTTCATCTGCACACAGACTTTTGTTTTGGACATGGGGACACCTACATATATGTTCATACTTTGACGCCACTACATGCCAAAGACTGCTAGAAGACAAAACTGCAACAGATTCCTATGCAACTTTTAGGTGCAAATGCAGTAGATTCCTTGGCTATTTTTAAGTATTGTTTACAAGAGTGGCAGGGGACAAGTGGCATGGGCTGATTGGAAGATAGATGGAGGATAAAAAGATGTGAGAGCACAACGAAGAAGGGGTTCCCACTTCCGAGAGGAATGGAGCCACCATTGGAGAGAGCTTGAAGGTTTTACCAGTTGAGGTGAGATCCAGAGTTGGCATTTTTTATATGGTTTGTTTCAAATTTAAGCAAGGAGGTGGATTCTGCATCTCAGAAGAGAGGGAGCTGCCGCCATTACCAGGAGAAGGAAGAACCAGAAAGGAGGATTGAAGGTTTGATGCGAGGATGGTAGGGAATATCATTGGTGATTTGTAATTCTAATTTTTATACGCATTCCGATGATGAACTCCTATTTTGATGTTTGCTTGATGTGTGTAATGGGTATGATAGGCTATACATTTGAGCCTTAAATTGGGATGATTTGAGAACTTCTAATTATTGTTTCGAACTACTCTTTTCAATATTTAATGTTTGCATTTGACTTTCCAATCTTCTCTTGCATAATGTGTTTTTTATATGTGTTGTTATGATATGATGAGCTACTTGTTATCCTATTTTTGGTGGAGGGTAAGAGTCGAGAGGAGATACCCTTCCATTGAGAAGAAATAGTGTGTAGTTCTTATTTGTGTTATCTTTGGTTGGATTGGTACTCACACCTATGTTGCAACCCTGTCCCGAGAGGAAGGATATATTACAAAGGCATTAAAATGATCCGAGAGGGGAGTAGGGCTTTAAGAGGTGTGATTTTTATTCCATCTTCACGGGGTTGAGACCGAGAGGGAAAACCCTTCATTTCAGGGATTCGTGCAAGGCCGAGAGATTCCAACGGATATCAAGAGTTGATTAGGGAGAAGTTGTCCATAGCATTGAGAGATTGCATGAGAAAAGCTTCTAGGGATTCACATCTTGACTACGAGAGTAGCTAGACTTGTCATCTTAATATCTCAGGTCATCATTGTTTGAGCTTCAAAAATGATTCCCTTGTCCCAGATATTTCCCATATTTTACTAATTCATCTTCCTCCGCATTTGATCTACTTCTGGTCCTTTTTAAATCTTAAAAACATAAAAAAAATTCCTTTTCCTTTCAAATTCAAGTTTTGTTTCCTTTTAATTCCTACACAAGGATTTTCTCTCTTTGATTTCGGCTTGTGGTAGAATAAGCAGT
This sequence comes from Pontederia paniculata, assembly GCA_001647135.1. Classification (NCBI taxonomy): domain Eukaryota; kingdom Viridiplantae; phylum Streptophyta; class Magnoliopsida; order Commelinales; family Pontederiaceae; genus Pontederia; species Pontederia paniculata. The sequence goes on from LTAE01005572.1 coordinate 1,983, forward strand.
TGCATTGTGAAATTATAATTTCCTTGTGGATTCGATCCTAAAGTACTACAAATGTATACTTGCATTTGGAATTGTGTGTTTAGGTAAAATTTTAAGACTAGTTGATAAGTTGTCTCTGTCTGGTTGCCCCCAGGTCCAAAGTCGTCAAACCTTGACATTCTAGAATTGGGTGCCTTTTTATACCGACACACTTTTGCTTCATCAAGTTTTTGGCGTCGTTGCCAATGAGATTCTGATTTTTCACATTCAATTATTTTATTGGTACCGAGCTGAATCAACGATTTCCATTATTTATATTTGACTATCATTGTTTATATTCTGCTTTTCTTCTTTCATTTTGATTGTTTTCCTTTTTGTAATTAGTTCTTCCTTCTTTTTCTTAGTTTCACTTAACCTTTACTATTGCTGATGCTAGTGATACTGCACTTAACCTTATTTTGTATGCCAAGTTCAAACAGCGCAGAAATTTTGTGATTTGGAATTTGTGGCAAAGAGAGATTGAAGAGAATAAGAATTAGAGGCTAAAAAGAATGTATTTGAGAAGGTAGAGGCTAAGATGGATATGAGTTATCAAAGATGGCCCTAGGTTATGCAGAATTCTCATCAAGCATGTGGAACATCAAATTATGAGAGTCGGGACATAGTATTTTCTATGGCCGAAGAAATATTTGGAAAATGCTATTTAGATTTTGAATACTATAGGATCATCACAAGTTTGCTGCAATCAAGCACATACTTATGTCCAAGGCTACCAAAGGATCATCTATATGCTTCACATGGAAATCAAGGAGAAAATCAGCAATATGGATATTATGACGAAGATCCAAATTGGTGGGTTTATGAAGAAAACTTTTCCTAGAATGATACTCAAGATTATAACTCACAAAGTTAGCTATTTACCATCAAGATCTATGTCGAGGTTCTGATTTTCAATATCCAACGGAGGTTACTACATCAAATCAGCAAGCTTTCAACCTGCCCCCAAGCAAAATCTGATCTAAAGATTATGATGGAGAATCTGATGAGGCCATTAAAGTAGAGGATCTTCAACCTGAATCTAAAATGCTAGATATTCAAATTTTTTTAAAGTCTACCTCAGAAATTCTGCAGCACCTGAATTATTGTAAGCACAATCTACCCTAGCCCGAAGGAAGAATTTTAAAACGTGACAATGATTTGTGGGAAAGAGATGAACGAATGGAAGGCATTTATCTTGGAGGAGAAAAATGTGGATACATATATAACTAAATCTGAAGCTAAGAGTTAAGAAGAAATTTCAGCTATGGTAAACTCTGAAAGTTCACACATTGAAAAGAAAACTTCAGGAGCTGGCATCAACTCAGAAATTTGACACCCAATTGATACCAACATATCAGCAGACACTGAAAAGGAAACTCTAGCAGCTATCAAGTCTGAGATTTCTCATTCGATTGAGACCAACATGGCAACAACAACTGAAAAAGAAATTTCAGCGCATAAAGTAATTTCCTCCATAAGACAACAAGAAGTACTACCAAGTGAACGATGTAGATCTGCGACAATTAGAGATTATAAAGTCTTAGAAAAGAGGAATGATCTTGAACCTAAAGAAAATTGCAGCTATGTTGAAGCGGATACTCTTAGTGTCAAAGAATCATTGATGACAACAATTATAAATGAAGAAAAAGTTTTTCCAACAAAGGAATGTCTTGAAACTGAAATGACAAAAGTAGATGTGAAAAGTGGACATCTTTCTCAAATAGAGGTGGCTATATCAGAATCTAAGCTATCAGAAGAAATTGAACATCCATCTATTAAAGATCAAAGTTTGTCTATTGGAATTATGGATCAAGTAATTGAAGAAATTTCAGCAATCGAACATTTGCAAAAGTTATTACTGAAATGGTTGATGAAAGAAGATGGAGACCCAAGAGAAGCCATATACAATAATGAAAACTTTCAGTATGAGGAATTTGATAATTTATCACAAGTTGATAGTTCATACCCGGCAATAGAAGAACTCACAGCCAAGGAAGTACTTCTAGAATTTAATCCATCTATTGAAACAATGGCTAGTGAAACTATTGAAGTGTCTAGTGTAGAGCATGATAAAAGTCTTGGCTTCATTGTGATCGTTTATGACAGAAAAAAATCATTCAAAGCTAATGGACATTATTTGAAATAAAATCAATCATGAGAGAAATTGAACAATACAAAAACTGTAGTCTATGACTATAAACAATGACACTTATTGGGAGGCAACCCAATCTAATAATTTTTATTTTCTGTTTATTTTGATTTGTGTTTGCAGAAATCAATCAGCCCATCTTCAATTGCCACAAATAGAAGACGACTTGCCCCCGACTGAACTAGTAGAAAGTGTTTTGAAGGTTTAAATATAGCCTACAAATCAGTTACGGGTTTTAAAAGGATTTACTTGTGATGATTGGAAAAGTTTTCACACATTCTCAAACTATATGGAAAGCTTTGGAGGCTATATAAACACCTTGTTAGAACCTGAATCTTCATGCTAGGAGCCTGCAACATGTTCCTACTATTTAATGAATGAGAGCATCTCGATAAGGCTTTTGAGAAAATTATGCGTGTTTATCTTGGAAGGAGGATCTTTTAGAAATCCATTGTCGATCTTTATAATACTCTTTGTTCTACATATTATTTGGATGATTTTAAGCATCAAAATTTGTCTTTCATTGTAGTTTCTCTGTAATTGTCTTAATTACTAGGAAAAACTTGTGAACCCTTTTTCGATATGAATTATAGATATTTGATTCTTATGAGCATGATTGTAGAGTGCATTGCTTTTTTTTAGTTTTGATTTAACTAATTAGTTGATTATTGACATGTCCTCTATTAGCTCATTATTTGTATAGAACTGAATATTAAAAAGGAAGTTGAAGTAATAGCATTTTTGGGGCCTTGCTTCCGGAGGCAATGTCCTATCTTAGTATAGTCGTAAAGTAGGCTAAGATCTATAGTCTATTGGATTGGTCTCAGATCAAGCGATTCAATAGTTTAGGGCTACTCAGTGCATCCTAATATGAGTAGATTTGGAAGGGAATGCTCTTAGTTTATTCAATTTAATTATAGTTGATCTTTATCCTGAATAGAAGATCATAAATTAGGTGTTTCAAATTCATCTAAGAATTAAATAAGTTTATCATTACCTAAATCAATATACTATAAATGTTAAGTAAGTTCGTTCTTAATCTTTTCTCTCATCCTTAGATCAAAAGCATTGTTAGTTTAGATTAGTTAAAAAATTATTTTTCTGTTATTTTATTTTCTACACACTTTTATCCAATCAATGTTATCTCCTATTAGTCTATGAAATTAGGTAAATAGCTAATTTTATTCCTCGTGTACTTGTGATTCTTTACTCTTAACACTTTGTTGCTTGATTGACTTGTGCACTTGCTAGCATTTTTTCTTGTAAACATATCAACACATCAAGTTTTTGGCGCCATTGCCGATGAGCAAAATTGTTGCACCAAGTTTTTTGGCATTGTTGCTAGGGAATTAATCTTGATCTACTACCCTTATGTCAAACTACTTTGAGACTTTATTTTCTTGTTACTTTCATTTTTCTTTTAGTGTTGCATAAGTTTTTCAAGACATATTTTCTGTACACAACTTTGTCAACATGCTCAAATCATCGCAGCATTAATAGCAAAGAAGAAATCAAACATTAATCAATGAATTTAGGAGAATAAAGAGTTCGTTGAACAAGATCAAAACTACACAGAGGGAACATCTACACAAAGAACCATGAAGAAGCCTCAATGAGCACAAACAAAAAAATCTATTTCGGGTTTTGTTTGCCATTATCAAAAAACATGATGAACATTTATGAATAAAGTCTCTATACATCAAAATCAAATACAAAATCTATATATAAAAAATTCAAATTTAAGACAACAAAAATATAAATGGTGGCATCACGTTATCACTCAATAAAAAATGACCATGATTGGTCAATTCGTCGCAACAATTGAAAGTAGCTCACAATGCAAAGCCAAATATTTCAAAATTTGGACACAATTAAAGAAAAAAATTGAAAACGATGAAGTTGTTCAACAACTAGAGAGTCAACTCAAGTTCGACGACCTAGAAGTAAAACTACATGCGTTAGAGAATCAAGGCACCCAATCGATTCCTCAAAATGCTAAATTTGAGAAGGACGTCGAAGAGGATACATAAGTCATCATATGTTCATAAAACTATCAATATTCATATAAAGAAAGATGGCAGCCAAAATGAAATATTAAGGAAGACATGGACCACTAATGAGATATACATAATTTAAGATGGGCAAGTCTGAAGGAGGAGTTTTCCTTTGGACTTTCCCATAGTTGATGCGAAAAATGCTGACAATGCAAATCGGAATGCTAGCAAGTGCACTAGTCGAACACGTAATAAAGTGTAAGAGTAGAGTTATCGATCCCATGAGGAATTATATAACTACCTAATCAAAATTATGGGCTAATAGGAGATAACATTGATTTCAGGATGGGTGTTTCAAAAAACTGATAATATAAAACTATACGTATTAATAATAATAATATAGGGGTGATAACTAGGGGCTCGATAATACTCAATTCAAGATATGTACTCAGAATTTTGCACAACAATCAAATATGATATGAAACTCAATATTGAATCCTCAGATGGTTAGGCAAACCTAAGATATAAATTCCTGTAATGGGTAATTCAACTATCTTGCCTTAAATAATCCAGAAAATACCTCGTAACGGGTCTATCCTCAGGAAGATAATCACAAGATGCAGTAAGGTGTTTCCCTATACTATTAAACCACCCTTTACGAGTTGACCTAACAGACGACAAATGAAAATGCCCTTAACAGGTCAGATTCACAGGACACGAATTGCAAAAGTTTGACCACACGACACAATTAATGATCAATTGTTCAAACTAAGAAATCAGGCAATCATGTTCATGAAGAATTAATTCAACGAAAAGTCGAGAATGCTATAGAAGTTCTGTAGTAGCAAATAAGATCAATGAATANATGATCAATTGTTCAAACTAAGAAATCAGGCAATCATGTTCATGAAGAATTAATTCAACGAAAAGTCGAGAATGCTATAGAAGTTCTGTAGTAGCAAATAAGATCAATGAATACAAACTAACAATAATATTCAGAATAGGTTTTAATTACATAATTTGTCCTAATGACGTATGGAACAAAAGATACTCCTCTGGATGTTGTGAAAGATGACGAACAACTCCTTATCGGATGATGAACTCCTCCTCAGCGGCCCTTCGGAATAATCTTCGTTCTCTGGCGTTCTCTTCTGCAGCACCCTAGTCTCCTTAGATCTCTAGATAGAATCTGAAAATATGAGATGAGTTTTGTGCCTCCAAGATTATCCAAAATCATCCAGGATCACCCTCTCTGGTTGCAAACGAAATCCTTTTATGCCTAGGGTTTCTTATGGTTAGATCAGCATTTCATACGCAATCCTTGGATCAAATCTCCTTCTTGATCAATGGTGATGATAAAAGTTCAATAAAACTTGTGCAAATCCTCAGAAATAAGATAGAATCCAATCTTCAAAGTCTTCAATCAAATCCCAAACTTCTTGGCCGTCAAATCATATTAAAATCTCGAATAAACGAATCTGCGAAACTTCGTCATGGCCCGTGACAAGATGTCATGGCCCGTAAGTGAAGATTACTTCATTATTCCTCAAGTCATCACGGCCTGTAACTCGGGCTCTGGGCAGTTTTAGCATCTTGGATTCTTGTAACTTACGACCCGTAATGTAACATAATGGCCCGTAATGTATTCGGGCGGTGTGATCTTCTGCTTATGTTGATGCCGTGATATCAAGTTGCGCTCCGTAATATCATTCCTCACGGCCCATAACAATATGTAACGGCCCGTGACGAGTCTGATTTGAGGTTGCAGACGCTTCGGCAAGTGTCGTGATATACGTGTTGTGGTCGTGATGTACACAATAATGGCCCGTGACAAACTGTCACGGCCCGTAACAGGAGTTGGAATCGGTTCGGCACGAAATCTCGACGGCTCCGCTGCTGTTGACGCATCACGGCCCGTAACATGTGGTCACGGCCCGTGATGACTCTAGGGTGTTGATTTCTTCCTCGAGAGCACGTCCATTTGTAATATTCTGTTGATTTCAATCCTTCTTCCACCTTTCCATGTGATTTCCTACAAAATAAATCAAACAAGAGTAGATTTTGGACTTAAAAGAATAGAATCAAATAAAGTAGAAAATAGATGCATGCAATGTGAAATGACTCAGAATAATGCCTAATGAAAACCCTAAAATATGTTATAAAATGCATGCATCAATAGTATTAAATCATTGTCCCCAATTCTTACACGTTGATTCAGACATCACCAAAGAATAAGAGAAAACCATCAATATTAGATCCACCAACTATACCAATACAATCTCCAACAAACACATCCATGGAGATGCAAATTTCCCCAACCACATCAATTCAATGGTCAACGAGGATCCTCTCATCTAAGCAGCACAAAACACAACTCCTATATTTTAATCTAGTGTTGTCTTTTGGTTAATTTTTTTCTCATTTTGATGAGTAGTACTGCACCACATGATGATTAGTTAACATGCTCCATCGACATGTTCTCCTTTATTCTTAACTTTCAATGTTACATGTTGTTACACACCTTAACTAGTCATGAACCACACGTATCAAGCGCCACTACTAGATGTCACGTGGTTAAAAGATAAACATATTCTTGACCACTTCCCCAAATAAGTCATGACAACTAGTTATGATCCGAGATGGGAACTTGGACCCTGAATCAGTCACGATGTAGTCTGATTTATGACCTTAGTCAAAATATATAGACCCACGACCTGGTGTTTGTAGGAACTTTTCAATTTGATGAGTCGTGAGCTGGTATCACGAGCCCTCCATGAAGCTTACTTCAAAGATATAATTGTCATGATCTGTTACATCACGTGACAACTCATGAGATTTCATCATCATGAAAAGGTCACAATCCAACATGGAGAGTCTTATAACCATAACAATGATGAAGTTAGATTAGTGACCTTATCACTGGTAGCTCATACCATCTAATGGTCCATAAGTCATAATCTCATCTTGATCATCCTTGGGATTGCCTAATTCTTGACTATGTACACTTGTCACGACCTTTATAAAAATCTATTACATATTCATCATACATATCTTTATCTCATATTACAGGTCATGATGAACTTTAATGAGGCCCTCAAAATTTGATTGTGAACGCAGTGAACCGCGAGCTCAACCATCAAAACACTCGACTTTAACAATCCATTACATCGCGCTTATGACCCTGCAACCTAGCACTCATGGCTCACGATGCAACTGCATTTAACACCTCACAATCACCCACTAAAAACGACAAAAACTACTAACTTATTCTACAAAGATCTTCATCATTCATCGATAACCGACTTTAGTTTTTCAAGCAAAGTGGAATGTATCATCGTCTTTGATCAATGTTTCTCGCACTAACATTTGAGATCACCTTGCATCAGCCTATGAGACAACCTCAATGGTGTGACCCATCCGACATCAGTGACCTAACATAGAATGGTGTCAACTAGCTCTACAACGGAAGCTCTTCCATCTCTTTTGACACCAATGAAATCCACAAGAACTTCCCTGACTCGGATGACTCTGCTCATTGCATCGAGCTATATGACACTTCACGATCTGTTACTTTTAGTAGTGAGTCATGAAATCAACAAATACAATGCGAGCAACTATTTTCTCGGTCGTCACTTTCTCATTGTGCCGCAACATAACATCTCACGACCTATAACATTGTGTCACAAGCATGACATTTTCTGGAAGCAACGCAAGTACCACTTACCAAGATCATTACATCTCATTTTGAGTCACAAATTGTCAACTCATTAACCGTTATTTCTAGTAATGAGTTATGACATATGGAAATGGCTCAGCTGTTTGATGCCAAGATTGGCATCCCCCCTTGCAAGCTGCTATGACCCAATTTTACGATCCAAGACAAACTGTAATGACTCATGATAGATGACAATGAGATCTAGTTGATGACATCAACCAAATATGAAGACTCATTAAAACCAATGGGAACTTGTGGAAGAACAGAATACATCGCACCTCATTCTTAAACCTCCAAAGACTCCTTTATGTCTTTACAAATATTGGCGTGGGCTAGCACTCTCTCCTATTTCCTACTTCGGACCATCAAACTAGCACATCTATGATAATTGATCGATATTGGAGGCTTTACAAGCTAAGAAACTTCTCCAAAAGACTCACATCCAAGAACAATTATGAAGTTTTCTTCCTATTGTCGTGCTTCCACTAGCACATCAAAACTACTTGAGTTGTTTCTTCTATTTTCTCTTGATAATTTTCTTTTATTTGAACATAAATTTTCTTTTCGAGTTTGGCTTTAAATGTTAAGGATAGTGTTTAGTTCAAGCTTGGGTGAGAATATATTTCATGTATCATATTTGCTTTACTATCTTCCATTGCGTATTTACTTTATTGTAGTTTTAACTAAAAAGTCTTAAAAAAATCTGAAAAATAAGAAAATCCCAAAATTATCATCATTATATATCACAAAGCCATGCTTAACGTCTTTAAATTATCTTTGGGATTTAGACAACCTCTTGAGGAGGATGAACTCATGATTGATCTTCATATAGTAATATTCTATAACTTCATATAGTAATTTCACTTCATTCGATATTAAGGCATGTAATATTCTATAACTTCATATAGTAATTTCACTTCATTCGATATTAATACTCTTTGTTAACCATTATCTATCTATCTATCTATCTATATATATATATATATATATATATATATATAATATATATATATATAAATATATGTATATATATTATCGCTAACATTTATTTCAAACAATGTTCATGTTGCATCATCATCATCCCAATATAATCCATACGATGTAATATCATCTATCAAGGTTACGCTGGATGACAACAATAATCCGTGAGTTGATAATATTATTGATTTATTAAAATTCATTATTTTTTATTAACGAATAAATATAAAATGACATGCATTGGTCTATTGTATGAACAACTATGATTTAATTCATTTATTCTTACCAAGAACTTTTGCTTGAGGACAAGCAAGAAACTATGCTTCAAAGAGTTTGGTACACACATAATTCAACATAACTTAAAGCTTATATTTAGTATTATTTTGGTTAATTTTGACATAACCGATGCATGCATTTCACAACATGTTTTAGGGTCCGCATTAGGCATGATTTTGAGTCATTTTTGCATGGCATGCATGTATTTTATTCTTTATTTGTTTATATTGTTTTAAGTCCAAAATCTACTCTTGTTTGGTACTTATTTTGTAAGAAATCAGCTAGGGAGACTAAGGAGAGGCTTAAATGGACCAAACATTACAAAATAACTTATTCATGAAAGGAGATTACAATTCTAGGAGCCATCACGAACCGTGATAGACCATTACGGACCGTGATGAAGAAAGATCAGCTACATTCAAGCCCATGACGAGCCGTTACGCAAAGTCAAGACCTATCCAGCGAGCAACATAATTTACACCTAGTGCAATATGGGCCGTGATGGTTCATTACGGGCCGTAAGGATAAAAGTCATGACCGCAATAGCTGATATAATGATCCAAGCAGCGGCTTAGTTCAGAACATCTAGATCATTATGGGTCGTAACAAGACATTACAAGCTGTTACCTAGAAGTTCATGAAGTGTACTGGGAAGTTACATGTTTGACAGAGGTGGTCATCAACACGACATCACGTTATGGGCCGTAAGAAGAGGGAAGCAGTTGAACAATACCAGACCAGCATACGAGTTATTTGCCATAAGAGTTAATCACAGGCCGTGATGATTCGGGCTGATATGAAGAACTATATACTTAGAACCGTGAAATATCATCACGAGCCGTGAGAGAGTTATGAGATTTAGTACTTTCAAGGATTTTGATATGATTTGACGACAAGAAAGAATTCTATATGATCTGAGACGTTAGAGACTTGATTGCAAGATACTTATGAATATTTGGAAGAGTTGTCATGGGATTTTCATCATAACCATTGATCAGGAGATGAATTTCATCGGAAGGCTCACAAGCAAGTAGCACCTTGATGACAGGTAATTTACTCTTTGCTTTCATACACAAAAGCTATACTTTTTCACGAAATTATGCATCATTCACATTATCATGCTATTTTAAGTCTTTTACATGATTTCAAATTCCCTGAGCTCTGATCTACACTTCTCGTCCCCTACGATTATTTCAGCAATGAATTGAGCACTTATCCTCAACTTCTTTCCACAGGATTAGCAACATTTATACTGGAGTTTTACACATGGGTATCTGCACATAAAGACTGAGCCTGGGGGTATCCACTGCTGCAACCTGCCAAAGTTCACTAGAAGACAAAACGCATGATCTGCAGATTCTTTTGGTGGTTGTTGTGGTCCTGACCAGGAAGATTCCTAAGCGATTTCAGAGAATGTGCCTAGGACAAGTGGCATCCGACGATTGGAGGAGAGAAGGGATATATAAAGGAAAGAGAAGGAAGAAAGGGCAAGGATTATTCAACATCGGTTCTGCATCCATTCTGCATCCGAGAGGAAGCATCGAGTGGAGCAGCCATTGGAGAGGGAGAGAGGAAGCGGAGCTGGAGAAGAGAGCTGAAGACTCAGGAGTATCATCGGTTTTCTATGCTCTGTAATTTTTGCTTGTATTTATTCCAATGATGAACTCTTGTTTTGTGACTTTTATAATATGTTTGATGGCTCTTAGAGGCTAAACGATTAGGCCTGGACATGGGATGATTTGAAATCTCCTACTTGCTATATGAACTTATCTTCTAATGCATTCTAGTGTTTGTTCAACTTTCCAATCTTCTCTTTATGATGTGCTTCATATGTGTTGATCTTTGTATTATGAACTGTAGTTGTTGAGTCCAAGGAGGTTGGGATCCGAGAGGCTTAACCTATTTGGGAACATTCAGTTGTGGTTCTACTGTTGATGTTTTGAACAAATCATTACTGAGAGGTGTTAGCTATTTACTGTTGTGTTCTTAGTGGGAGGCCGAGATCCGAGAGGCTTGGTCTATCTTATCTAGAAACATTCGGTCGATGGGTTTCACAGCTGATGTTTTGCACATTTAGATTCAATTGTTGGGTTTATTGTTATCTTGTCTATGATAGGAGTTCGGGATCCGAGAGGCTTGATTCTCCTCATTGAAGCTGAATGACAATTAATCCTTACCTTTACATATCAAAAAGGGATTGGGATCCGAGAGGCTTAATCCCTTGTGTAAGGTGTTTGTGGGGAATCCGAGAGTCTTCTGCAAATATCTAAGGGAGATTGGAGAGAGGCCGTCCATGGCATTCGAGAGAGTTATGTATAAATGGGTTGAAGCCATTCCAACGATAAGGTGTGATTCCAAAATAGTGCAGAATTTTTTCAGAAAGACCATCTTTCCAAGGTTCGGAATGCCTCGAATTGTCATTAGTGATGGAGGGAAGCATTTCATAGAAAGAGGATTTGAAACTTTATTACAGAAGTATGGAATCCCCTCATAGGGTAGCTACCCCTTACCACCCTCAAACCTGCGGGCAAGTGGAAGTCAGTAACCGACAAATTAAATCTATTTTGGAGAAGGTAGTTACCACATCTAGAAAATATTGGAGTTCTAAATCGAGTGAAGCTCTTTGGGCATATAGGACTGCATATAAAACCTCACCAGGAGCTACACCATTCAGGTTGGTTTATGGGAAATCTTGCGACTTACCGGTTGAATTGGAACATAAAGCTTTTTGGGCAATGAAATTTCTCAATCTTGACTTAGATGATGCTAATGAGCACCGGAGGATTCAATTACATGAACTCGAACTCTTACGAGCTGCAGCTTACGAGAACTCAAGGATCTACAAGGAAAAGACCAAAAGATGGCATGATTCAGGAATTCAAAATCGGGTGTTCCGAGTTGGAGATCGAGTACTTCTGTTCAATTCATGATTTAAATTTTTCCCCGGAAAGCTTATGTCCAAATGGACAGGGCCCTTCACAATAACAAAAGTGTTTCTATCTGGTGCTGTGGAGCTTCTAAACAATCGAGGAGAAACATTTCGGGTGAATGGTCAGCGAATTAAAGTCTATCATGAAGCCTCCCCCTTAAAACATCCAAGTTATACCGCCTTGGACGATTTTTCTCGAAATCCTTGACAACTTCGATCTGCATTATGTCCAGCCCAAGGACATTAAACAGAGGGCACTCACTGGGAGGCAACCCAGTTTACTATCTAACCTTTTATTCTTCTTTCTTTTGTTTTTAACTCCAGGTTGTCGAGTGGGGGTATGTGGATCTTGGCAGAACTAAGGAAGGACGGAGACACTTTTCTTTCGCCTATCCTGATCGGTCGGCATCCTCTACTTCATCGGTCGATCACTGTTTTTGGAAGTCCACTGCTTTCTACTGAGCACATCAGACGACCTTTGCTTCCTTAGAGTTTCTTCTTCAAGCTCTTTCGGTCGCCCGCTTATTAAACACCAATCCTTTGATCAACCTATCTTGAACACTTTTCTTCAACCATTCTTCGGTCGTCCATTGCTGTCACTCAAATACTGCGAACGACCTATTTTGCCTTGTTAGTCTTCTACGAGCATAGTTCGGTCATCCGCTGATATTCCATAAAATCCATCGGACTACCACTGATCTTCTTCTGAACTCCTTCGGTCGTCCACTGTTTCTCCATGGATCCTTTTGTCGACCAGTATTTTTCTTCTGAACTCCTTCGGTTGTCCACTGTTTCTCCATGGATCCTTTGATCGACCAGTATTTTCTTCTGAACTCCTTCGGTCGTCCAATGATTCTCCATGGATCCTTTGGTCGACCAGTATTTTTCTTCTGAACTCCTTTGGTCGTCCACTCATTCTCCATGAATCGTCTGGTCGACGAGCATTTTTCTTCTGAATTCCTTCGGTCGTCCACTGATCCTCCATGAATCATTTGGTCGACCGATATTTCTGAGCTCCTATGGTCGTCCGCTGATTTGCCTCGAATCTATAGGACGTCCTTTCTCGACTCTACTTTTACTTGTGCATTCCTCTGGTCGTCCACCAATTCCATATTGAACTCTTCGGACGACCTTTTCCCAATTTCTCCAAATCCTTTGGTCTTCCACTGCTTTAACTCTGAAAACCTCGGATGACCGTTCTTGCTATGATACTTCATTTTTAATACTAATCACTCCAAACACCACTACGCCTCGAAAACTCGGATATCCCAAACGTGCCGACCCTCAATTTTCCACACACCGACATCTTTCTAGGGCATCTGCTAAGAGCACCATGGTCGCTACCAGAGGACAGTCCAAAGGCCGCACTTGGCGTCCAAAACCGAAGAAGGGAGCTGCTGGGTGTTCTTCTTCAAATCCAATCACTTGTGGTGGAGAGGGCATTTCTCCAGTTGCTACCGCCTCCCCAATCCTCGCACCGCCATCATCCCCACCAACTTTCTGTCGGAAGGTCGTTGTCACCAAACGTGTTGGGTTATCTCCAAGTAAGCGACCCTCTAACCCTAAACCCTCGCCGGTTTCCTCCTCGAGCTCTAGCGAACCGTTCCCATCCGAGCCACCAGTTTCCAAAACAACACCTCCTACGACAACATCTAGTTCTCCTGAACTCTTCACATTCCCAATGTCGACCTCGACTATGCCATTAAGCCCCGAGCAACAAGGAGACATCTACAAAACCCCTCCTCAGTCACCAACTACCACTGAACTTCTTCCAGACTCACCGAACTCCATTCCTGTTTCGCCACCACAGTCTCCACTACCTACAGCCACCGATACCCTAGCATCCAGTGAGATACTCCAGCGCCCCCCATAGCTTGTGTTTAGGGATTCAACTCAGGAATCTCGACATCGCACCCTCAGCAACCGCGCCTTCCACCCCACAAAGTTCCTGGACGAAGACTCCATGAGGACACTAGGATTCTACAAAGATTTCAAGAAGTTTGTTACCGGGATGCATGCAGAGTTTTTCCTTCACAAGTGGGATACATGCCAGACCATCTCTAATTAGTTTTATAGCAGTCTAGAAATCAATGACGAGGCGCGGCTGGTCGACTTCTGCCTGTTCAATCGAGACTTTACCTGGAGCTTTGATATACTTGGGAAAGTAATGGGGCTGCCGTCATCAACTGCCACACTACCTTCTGATTATGATCCCGCTACTGTATGGACATGGATTACCAGTCAGAAAGAGCTGCACATTAAGCGCGCAACATCAACCTGTATTCAGAATCCAATCATCAGGTGCTTCCATCGGCTTTTGGCTAATACCATACTCGGCCACACGAATACGGAGTCTTGTGTGAGAGAGACCGAGCTTTACATAATTTGGGCTTTCTTACAGCAGAAGGAGTTTGACTTAGTAGGCATTTTCCTATCTAATTCTTCCAAAATGGCTCGCCAAGCTAAGTGCACTATGGTTATTGGGGGGCTGGTAACACCAATTGCGAGGGCCTGCGGCGTCGATATTAGCACTATTTCCAACATATTACCGAGGGGGGCATTTGACATGAAGAGCCTCCTGCATATGAAGGTCATCTCCTGCCGTCAGGCCGTCTACTACCTTCTCGACCC
>LTAE01005573.1:0-28061 GCA_001647135.1 Pontederia paniculata
TGTTGCCTTCGGTCGCCCATTCCTCATTATCGGCGACCTCTCCTGTTAAGTCTTTTACTCCGGTCGTCCTTCCTTCATATCTGGTCGACCGGTCATCCTTCTCCTCGCCTCCATATACATTCCTCCTTTAATGTTGATCGACCGCGTCATATGCTTAGGACAGTCACTGCACACATGTAGTTCTTCTGATATATCTTCCGTGTGCACAAGTCGTCCATTCCTTCAACTCTAGTCGACCTATCAACTCTGAACTTGAACATATCATGTTACAAAAATCAGCTCAACAAGTTCATCAGTATATACTAAGTTCCCTTACAAATTTGTGATCATCAAAACACTCTCGGGATCCTAGATTCAACAAGAAATTCCCCAAAGAAGATGGAAATTCTCTTCCACCTTAATTCCAATGTGTGCAGTGCAGCTCCTCCCAACCCTAATGCAACTCCCCCCTTTAGAAATCAGAACTGGAGAGAATGTGAGAGAGAGCCGAGAGAGGAGAGAGTCCTTCAGTAGATTTTGTCTTCTTCTTATCCTCTTCTTTGGAAGCTTCTAATTCTACTATGATTGTGTCATCTGTCCCCTCCAAAAGAATCTTCTTATGCAACTTCAAAAAATTTAGAGGCTTGGACAAGTGGCAGCCTATACAGTAGCAACCCAAAAAGCAGCAGAAGCATCCAAAAGTGGGAATCTGACAGCTCCAAAATATCTTGTGCTAAAGGCAAAACAACAACCAGCATCTCATGCATCAGTTTCTAATGGGCAATTAAATCAGGTGTGTTCCTCATAAAGTGGTTCGGTAAAAAGGATTAAATCATCAATTAATTAGCAAATCAAAATGAGATAAAAAGAGCTGAAAATTCATCAATATATGTATATATTTTGGTATAAAGTTCTACATGTCAACTATACAAATAGTTTCGGAAAACAAGGTGATAAACATGAGAGGATATGCATTTAAGATGAAAATAAGCAGAAAATGGAAGTGTTTTGACACAAAATTATCTATATAAAAGCTACTTATCAGTTAGCTAAATTATTAGACGATAATCTTGATAAGCGTGCTTTTATTTTTTTTTCTTTTAGTCTTGATAATAATTGCATTCTTTTTGAACATATAAGTACCTTATGAGCTTATTGAAAAAAAAATGATAAAAAAATTTACTAAAAATAGTGATAAATTAAAATATGAAAGTGAAAAGGAGCTGAGGTGATATTTAAGTACTATTCAGAGCTTTAGTAAGTTTAGGCAAGTAAGTGTGAAGGTTGCCTTAATATTTGTTGCCTAAGATCGTCTGATCAAGAAGTCATCAATCGAAAGTTGGCTACATGAACCACCTTCTATTTGATATGGAGAAATACTTAAGTGCCAATTCAATTATCTAAGTTCGAACTTTTATTTAAAATTTAAGAATATTTGGGCAATTAAACATGTAGGAAATTCTTAAACCCTAAAGCCGTGTTTTCGGATTCATTGATCGAAAGCTTGCTACATAAACTTATTGATGCAACCTCTTGGAAAGATAGAACTTATAGAAGTGGAGTGCTTACTTTTGTTTAATAAAGTGAAAATTATAAACGCATTTGATACTTGCATAGTCAATATTAATGTTACTTGGATAGACTATTTTTTATGAGGGCTGACCTTGAAATTATTTAATGATATTTATTACTAGAAAATTTTATGAAACTTAGCTTTTGATGAAAGTGAGATTCTCTTGTAATGAACATGTAAAAGAACACTACGAGAAAAGTATTAGTCTATAGGATGATGATTATGTTAGAATTCTTGATGTTTGGTTAAGGACAACAAGATTCTATGAGGAGTTTGATGCATGCAAATTTTATCACATTTTGCATAACATATTTGGTTTATTTAGTAAATTTCGTATATCATGTATCATTTTATTAGGTTATTCAAATTTATTTATTTTGATTTAGAAAATTATCCAATCTTTTGATGTTTATTTTCTAAGAGGTATGTAACGAATAAAACAAAACTACTAAAAAATAACATTCAATTTGGAGGTAAAATGAAATTAGAATCATAATTTCAATGTGTTGATTTTACCTATTAGACTCGGTCGCGGCTATGATAGACTATTTTCATGGTCGTGACAAAGCAAAAAATATGATTTTAATATAGATCAGTCTTGTAACATCATTGTCTAGGCTACATAGTTTAATGTTTGAATTATAATAGATAATTTTACGATTGTGATATGAAGATGACCGATTTTTAGAGTTTGATGATGATCATAAAATTGCTTGCACATGCTATGAAATAAAGCTATCACTATCAGAGTCTCAATCACGGTAGTGAAATTATTTTAACAGGACATGACAATGCGAAGACTTGATGGAATCATCTCATGACCGCGAATTCTTTAGCTATGATGGGGCCGTGAAAATTAAAATGACAAATTTTGAAATTAAAATGCTTTCTCAATCCAACTTTATCAAGTTTTGAAGCCAACTTTAAGATAAAACTTTTTAGTCAAATTTAATTCAAAATAAGAGTTAGTGAAATCGCAAGATAAACATCAACTCTATAAATAGGTACCTTGGATCATTATTTAAGAAGTGATGCTAAATAAAATGTTTGAAATGAAGAAAAAAATTGAAGCATGTGTACTCGTTAAAGGATCATGCTACATATTATTCTTGAAGAGTTAGGATTTATTTCTTTTTTATTGGAATAAACTTCTCCTATTATTCAATATTTATTTCTGATTATATGGAGCAACTTGTATTAGGAAAACTTTATGGAACCATATGTTTGGTTAAAAATATATTGATGATCTTTCAAATTAATTAGTGCAATTAGGTTTTATACTTCTAATGCATGAAAAGTTAACTTTTGAATTAAAGTTAAAACAATTAATGTCATAATTTATATTGCTCTTTCGAGTCATAAATGTAGGGACTAGACGACACCAAGACGTCTGGGAAGGGGTGTTGAATTGGTGTGTTAAAATTTTAACTCTGAATAATTTTCATATAGCAGAAGCAATCACAGAATAATTCCAAGTAAAGTAAAGTGCAAGGAGAAAAACAAACACAGCAAGTTTGTTGACGAGGTTCAGCCAAAACCCTTGGCTTACGTCCCCGCTCCGGTCTTTTCGATCTCAAGACCTCTGGAGATCACTATATTTCCTTCTTCAAGGGCGAAGGGTCCTTTACATTTTTCTTCTCCTTTCTTGCTTCCGAGGACAAGAAGGAAACCTCTTACACTTGAAACACTCAAGACTTCCTTCTACTCTGAATTCTCACAAGAATGCTCTTAGAAGGATGAACTAAGGCTTATCTCTTAAGCTCACAAGTTCTAAGAAGCTAAATGGCCAAAGATGATCCCAAGGGGACATAGTTTTATAGCTTTACAAACAATCTAATCATTGTCTCTCATGAAAACTAGCCGTTAAGCGAAGTACAATACTTTTCACCTACTCCTCGGTCGATCGCTTCTTCTCATCGGGCGTTCACTACTCTGATGAATTCAACCTTCAGTCAAACGGATAGTGCTTCGGTTGTCCACAGTCCACCTTCTGGCGTCCGAAGTTGCGGGCTTCAACCTTATTTCATCAGCTCAGCTTCCATAGATTGTCTCATCCTTCTTCGGGCGACCTATATATTTTTCTTTGAATTTCTTCGAATAACTTCAGTCACCCACTTCTCTCCCACTGAACACATCGGGCGTTCTTTGCTTCTCTTTCATCTTTGCTTCACACTGCTTTCGTCGCCAATTGATGTTACACGAATCCATCAGACGACCTTTGCTTCTCTTTCGTCTTTGCTTCAAGTTGCTTTGGTCGCCCACTAATGTTACACAAATCCATCAGACGACCGTTGCTTCTTTTTCGTCTTTGTTTCAAGCTGCTTTGGTCGCCCATTGATGTTACACGAATACATCGGACAATCTTTCTTCACTAGAACTTCTTTTCTTCAACCATTCTTTGGTCGTCCACTGATTTCACTTAAAGACTTCGGACGACCTTTGTTCGGCTCCTGTCTTCGGTTGATATCTTCAAGTCCACTACGTTGCCCATTGACTTTACTCGGAACACATTGGGCGACCTAACTTGCCTTTGATTATTTCCTTCAAGCTTGCTTAGGGTCACCCACTGATTTTTCACGAGTCCATCGGGCAACCTTTCTTCTTCCTCTGAAGTGCTTTGGTCGTCCACTAATTCCGCACTGAAGGCGACTTTTCTTTTTCTTCTGAATTGCTTTGGTCGTCCACTGATGTCAACTGGATACATCAGGCGACCTTAGTTGACTCAACTTTTTCTTCGACGATTTTCTTCAAACTTCTTTGGTCGCCCACTGACTTTACTATGAACACTTCGGTGATCTTTCTTTCCTTCAATTCAAACGCATTTACTTCCTTTCTTCATAGGGTGTCCACTTAACTCTGGAGCGCCCGAGTCTTCAATCGTTGAATTGTTGACCTCGATACGGTTGCCCACTGACTTCACACGTACACATTGAGCGATCTCTCTTGATCATTGTAGGTCATTAATAATTTGAGTCCATCATTGATCGTCCAGTATTTAGCTTCGGTCGATCTTTCTACACTTAGCTTCAGAATTTTAGCTTTTGGCTCCTGCCATCGGTCGCCCTCTTCGAACACTTAGGACGACCTCGATTTTTCTCCACTTTTCTCTATACATAAGTCGATCGTTCCATAATCTTTGGACGACCTATGACTGACAGAAGTAAAAACTCTCTCTCTTTCACACATCTAATCGAAAAACATTAATATAATTAAGCTTCCTCATAAATTTGTGACCATCGAAATAATCTCGGAATCTTAGATTCAACAATAAATTATATGACATGTTGGTTGCATTTATTTTAAAGATCATCAATTTAAGAATTACATCATCAATATATTTTAAGTTTGATTATGGCCAACAGTTAAAAAATTACATTCTTAATGCATTTTAAATTTATATTAATTTAGAATGATTCATTTGTATGATAGATGATTGCACTTGTTTAAGCAATTAAAACTCAAACTATCCATATTAAATAATTCAATCTGACAAATAAAAGCAGTATCATAATTTTTCTAAATCTACTTATCTTATTCAATCTTGTTTTTCTACCTCAATTTTATCTTTTAATCTTTTATTATATAAATTTCTCCCACAATAAAATTCTATCACAATTTAAACTTTTCTATCAACTCTAAAGTTAAAATTATATCACATTGATCGTCATGAATTCGACATTCTTATTCCAAATTTTGGCTCAAAGGTTGACTTCCTACTTCAGTTTCATTATTTTCATATGTAGCTGAAATCCGAAAACAGGAGAGAAGGGAAAGATAGTTGTTTCTTACAAATTTAGAAAGAAAGGTCATTCCATCCAACAGAAAAGGCGAAAAGAGCAAATCAGCATAAAAAATTATGCAGTGAATCACTCAGGAAAGAAAGGAAATGCATGTGTTTCGCATAAACAATGCCTCTTGAGTAAAGTCCCTTAGTATGAAACAATGATGTTTCCCCCACCACTGTTATTTTCTGAAGCTCAACTGCATGGATGTCGGATTGAACAAGCAATCTTAACTTGTTCATGCACATGAACTACGTACACTTGCACACGACAATTTGCACATCGTCTTTAGTTGTCCTTTCAAAGGCGCATTAGCACCTCAATCTTAATGTCCACAGAGGAAAAATGTTAAGATGTGTCGTATAACAATTGTCGTCTCCATTATCCAATAGCAAAGAATTCAGAAATGATGCACTGGTAAATTTGCTGACCAAAAGAAAGATGCCAAATTCAAATAAAGCAACAAAAGGATTAGGCAGAAAAGAACAAACCAAATAAACATACATACCAACAAAAGAATATGCAAACCAGTCCATACCCATACCACATAGGAAGAGCCGAACAACACGCCCTTTTAACAAATCCCTGCTCCTAACTAATAAAGAACTTACTAGTACAATCAAGAATATGAGGGAAAATTGATCTTACAATAAATTGCATCCCTCAGGCTTGATCTCAAAAGACATTATAAATGTACATTCACCATTTAGCATCAGTGACAAAAGAAAACAAATTAGGAGCATAACTCTAGCATCTCATTCTTGAATAGAACATCAGTCTTAATTACTTCAGTGCCAAAGAAAATGGTAATGCATCCTGCACTATAGTCTAGCACCAAATTCTCCTCCAGACAGAAACGGACCAGCAACGTAGTGCAACAATCAGCCCTTTGGTGTTTCTTCTTGAGATGTTAACTTTAAAAAATAAAATCAGAACAACGTTAGATATAACACAAGTGCATAAACATAGACAAAAAGTAAATAAGATAACTGAAAAATTCACTGCTTACAAAAGAAAATGCAATCAGCAAACTGCATCATACAATAAACAACCAATAGATCTCTATAATATTACATATTTTCCTTTTTTTAAATTATAAAAGAACGGCTATCATCCTGAAAAAATAAATTCACAGCTTTCGGTTGTCTAATACTACACAAAGATGAAAATTTATTGAGTCACGAGGCACACGTAAACATCAGTTTTCAGAAAACAGGAGCAACTTTGATGTCTTCATCCTCTTGCCTTCTTTAGTTAGACGAGAAGACGGGGATGAATTGCCTATCGGGAACCAACCAGAAAGGGGAACCTACAAGGGATTTTGGAGAAAAGTAAAAGGAGTTCACAAAGGACAATATTTTAAAGCAGCTTGGTTTTTCCAAAAGATGGAGGGGAGGATTAACTATATTTCATCAACTTTTTGCTACATTGGGACCAATTTGGATTTGAAGGAAAAAGATAGATATCCTCCATTGCCTCAATATATGGCCCCTATATAGTATATATATATATATATATATATATATATATGGAGAGGGAAAAGGATGGTTACCATGAGTAACCATGCATTTTATTGAGGCAACTGAGGATATATATATTTACCCTCCATTTCATTTCATTTTCAAAAAAAAAAAAAAATCTTTTTCCTTCAAATCCAAATTGGTCTGAATGTAGCAAAATGATGATGAAATATAGTTAATCCTTCCCCTCCATCTTTTAAAAAAGCCAAGCTGCTTTAAAATACTGTCCTCCATTATTTCTTTCCCTCTTCAAAAATATAGCATTCAAACAAAGACATTTTAACCTATCATCCTTTCCCCCTCCTTCCTTCATCATCTCTCTCAATCTAAAGATTCTAAACGCAGACAAATATTCATAATGATAAGACTTATTGGTATCAGAATTTCAGTAAGAAGGATTCTAGTTCATGCAAGAAATGTTAACATGGCTTCACCTAAAGTAATTTAGACTTAAAAAGAATTTGACCAGAGACACATCGAACAAGAAGAACTAATGGAGATCTTATAGCTAATTACATAAATTTCTGAACAAATTTGTTTAGCAAGACATCCTAAATACCTGAAGCACTGATAATTCTTGTTTCACAAAGATATCATAAATACCTGAAGCACTGTAAAAATTTGTTTAGCAAGATAACCTAAGATATCATCTAGGATACCTCCCTAAACATTTTTTTTCTCTTGATAAGAGCGATAAGATAATTATTACGAAATGACAAAGAAAACTGACTGCAAATCCAGTTAAAAGTAATCTTCAAGTTGGGGTAAATCAATCTTAGGTAACTACCAAGGTAAAGGAGGTTATTACCTTATCCTCTAAAAAAATTTTCTATCCAGACAAGATTAGTTTTTATCCTCCCCTCCTTTCCCCTCAATACAAACAAACCCTAAAAGAATAATTGTACAATAATTTTTGCTTAACTTTTATCCTCCCCTCCTTTCCCCTCAATATAGGATTAATTATTTTCTTGTTTCAACAAACACTTTCGGATTGTTTATCAGTGCAAAATAACTTGGTCAACATGAAATTATCTTCTTGCTGACAAAAAAACAAAGGTGAAAGTTTTAAAAAACTAACAATTTTCTAGGACATCAAATGTTCGTTTCTTCTCGTTGATGATCTTTACCCATCCAATACATTTATTGTTAATATGGTAGTTACTTATTTGTTGTTGTTCTTGCTTGATTACAAGGTCTTTCAAGAAACTAAATAATTGTTTACTAATGTTTCTCGTTTCACTTGTCACCTTCGTTTTGCAAGGCATGAATTAGGAGAAACAAAGAAGCACTGCCAATTCAGAACAAATCCAGAAGAAAGTACAACATTACAGATAAATAAAAATTAGAGTTCCCTACATATATCAAACTGTAAATATCAAAGTCTAAGTTGGAAGTCCCGAACTATTAATTATAGTTGATCATCTTGGTAAGCAATATCAGCAATGCTTTGAAGTTCCACAAAATAACCTAAGTGATTGAAATATGAAATAGTGGGGCAAAGGAGAAAGACAATAAAGTTCGAAATGGTGAGAGTAGCATGAAACTTTATCTTTCCTCAATCAAAATTATATAAACTATACATGCCAACCTAAGATGTCATAATCTAAAAAGTTATGTGCATCATAGATACAAGTGATGGGTTGGATAATGATCATATCAGGGCATCAACTATACTCTATTGTATTTATACAAGGAAGATCTAATTGAACTCCATACCTTTGGCTATAGATCAAAATTGCAGAATTCTCCATTAGAGACCATACCTAATGGTTGGGCCAATCTATCAATGCCATTTTGTTCTTTTAACCTCCAATAACTATTCTGTAGCACAGAGTATGTAAAGCATAATGTCGTAACACATCATGTACAAGTAATATAAAAGAAAGAAAATACGAGTAACCATAACACATCATATCCAAGTAATGTAAAAGTAATAGGTAAGAGTAGACATTGTGCACACAAACGAAGGCTTCCTAATCTTCTAAACTAAGGAAAGGCTTTCTGATCCCATAACTTGCAAGATAATTCCAGGACAACAAGAAACCCACAGATGAAATCAACAATAATTTAAATCAGCAATGTATCAGCAACCTTTTTTACATACATTCAAGTTACTTGAAGTGCAAGAAACACCTTGGAGTACGGCCTGCATAAGTTAGAAAACACATATAGAACCTATAAAAGAAAATTCTCTATCTTGATGGATTATTTGAATAATTTGTCATCATAGACTATCAGTTTACATCTTAAAGATTTTATACTTCCAAACAAGTATGTGATGCTTTTTTTATTATAAGAATAGGATGATTACCAAGAGTAACCATCCATTTCATTAAGGTGATATTATTTTACATTACAAAGCGTACTCGATTTCATTCACAATCTCATCAATTTTTTTTGTCATAGCTATAATGTTCTCCACATAAATTCTCTCCCCTCTAAATATACATCTATTTCACTGGATCCAAATAGACCATAGAAATACTACACATGACTCTTTCTTCATGTATAGACATGTAGTTGCTGCTCTTGACTATCTGCAAGTCGGAATGACCTCCAATAAAGTTGCATGCATGGCATGGATTAAATTTTCTAGTAAAGCTTCACTTTCTTCAGATCTGAGGTTATAGGTAGAAACTGTAACCCTCTCAAATACCATTGCTTGGAACTTGGCATCGGTAGAAATTTTAGTATCACAAGAATCCCCTCACTATGAAACCTTTTTAACTGTAGGAGGAACAAAAAGAAACCATGAAAGAAAATAGAGGCCAGACGCATGAAATATGTTGGTATATACATCAACTAGTACAGTGAGGTAAAGTGTTAGGTTTCAAATTAAAAAGACCCTTTGTAGTAATAATTTCTATAATGGTATCATAGACATCAAATATTTTATATAAAGTAGCTGCCTCCAAATATAAAATGAACTCATTGATCAAGTGATGAAAAGCGTACTCACATAAGATCAACCAGCAATGTCAATCATTATACTGATAAAACATACATGCATACAGATCAGATCAAACAGCAATGCAAACGCTTATACTGATAAAACAAGTTTCTTCTTCAGATCGGAAACCCATGGTTAAAGCCTGCATGAATAACCAAACTGCTGTCTTAGCATAACTGTTAAAAAGGTTTATGCCTTGACTGTGGTTCGCTGCAGCTAAGATAGTCACATACCAATTTCCATCTTGCAGTAGAAGCAACAAAGATGAATAGAAAGATCTGAAAGGAACTAAGATCCATCTGATGTAAATGATTAGGAATCTAGAGTGCAACCAACAAGATACTGGATCCCCTTGTACTTACAAGATCCAGATCCATCTTCCTCTATTCAACCTAAGCAGACCAGGACACCTGTTAACAGCCAACAAGAACAACGTGCACAAGTAGCCATGAAATGTTACGTGAGACATCGAACTGGAGATGTCCGATAACTGACGATGATATAAAAAAATTGACTATAACGATTTATGCTCACCGCCGACCTCCGACGAAGCAGCAACCAACAACCTTAGGATCTATCCGTTGATCACATCCAAACCAGCGAGATGGAAGGGAAAAAAGGAGCGAGCAAAGGTAACGGAGGAGAAACCAGGAGAAAGAAAGATGATGTAGTGAGAGAGAGAGAAGAGAAGACCAGTCAAACAGTAGAAGCAGCCAGTTAGTCTCAAAAGTCGCGATCCCAATTCGTCGTTTGTTGCCGTATGCAGTAAAAATTCTGGTTCGGATCTAATACAGAAACAATCGCCCACAGATTTAAGGCATTTACCGCGATTAATTAGAAGAGTACTTACGAATGAATGAATCTAGTGATGGAACCAGCAAAGTACAACATGCGAATCGGCACGGTCCTAACTAGAAATCATACGCCTCGTAAACCCGCCACCACTTCCACGTCTAGCGCCCGTCGGAATCCGCGCCGTGACGAGACGTCTCGCTTGCCCCTAACACGAGCAACAGAGAGAGAGAAAGAATGAGATGATAAAGATAACAAAACACTCCTTCATTCGCACCACCACCCTTTTTGCCATCAATCCTTATCTACATCTCCGCTGTAGCTGATGATACAAAACAAGAGAAAGAAGACAGGACAAGTTTAATTTTCACGACAAGATATCAGGAGAGAAGGAGAAGAGAGAGAGCTGACAGAAAGAGAAGTGAGCACGCAACCGGAAGGCACCGCCTGATGCAATCGCGGTTGGGTGCTCACTCTCTTCTGTCAGCCCAGTTTTTACCAGTGCACCGATACCAAAAAGGACATAAGTAACAGGGTGATCATAAAAGACATCTCCCTCTTCAGATTAGCACCTTTCATTTCTGCAACAGATCAATTCCCAACCCCAAGTATAGAGGGAAATATAAACATAGATCTCACAGGGGCAAATCTCTCTCTCTCTCTCTCTCTCTCTCCTTCCTCTCTCTCCCTGCTCTCCATCATGGGGTTGCACGTGTCGCCTTGCAAATCCCTTAAACTCCCCTTGGTAAGCCAAGCAAGGACACCTAATCATGCCAGCAATTAGACAGGTATCTTTCTTAAATAAGCGGGTCATAGGCCATATTAGTATAATTAAGATTAATAATACATATTAGAATTAATGAGAGGTCATGAATTATTTTATTATATTAATGCCATATCAAAAATATTATAATTATTAAATTAATTTTATTATGATAATTTATGATTCAAATTATTTATCATATATATATGAAACGATGGGTATTTTTTTATTTGAATAAATTCTGATAAAAAATTATAATTATAAAATTAAATGGTAATAATTAAAAAACTATTTGACATAAATTTATAATAATGGGAGCATAGAATAAGGTGAGTGGGTTATTGTTATGATGCCGTGCCACGAATACGGGGAAAGAGGAAGCAGCCAATCATACGGAAGAGAAGAGAGGGAAAGAATTGGGTGCGCTCCCACGTGGGGAATGCTGCACGATCATTGGATGCTGAGCTCCGGACTCTGTCCGCCGTTGATCCGCCGGACGTCCTTCTTTTGTACTTTAGTTGCCCCGCTCGTACCCGTACGTCCGCATAAAACTTCGCGCGAGTACGCTCGGATTGAGCCGTCCGGTCGAGATCGGGCGGGCGGATTGCGCGGTCGCATCGTGTACGAACGGGGCAACTTGAACGTTTGCTCGGACTCCGCCAACCTCGAGTACGGGCGACATCATCGAGATAAATATTATCCTTATTATTTTATTATCATAATAATACGTGTTCAAAGAATATTTTATATTAAAATTAAAATAATGTAGCTTTCTCATCTTGAAAATGTAATTATCAGTTATTAATGCTCGGAAATTATTTTTATAATTAATTTTCATCGTCTACCTTATTAGAAGGCTGTGAAAGGTAGTGGGAACGAGACCAGAAGCCATTTGGCTTTTAATTATTAAAATTAAGTTTGGAGGATATGCAGTTATTATTATTATTATTATTATTATTATTATTATTATTATTATTATTATTATTATTATTATTATTATTATTTTAAAATATCCATGAATTTTATGATGAAAATACTAAAAACATTTTAGGATACAATGNTTATTATTATTATTATTATTATTATTATTATTATTATTATTATTTTAAAATATCCATGAATTTTATGATGAAAATACTAAAAACATTTTAGGATACAATGATATAATACGTATTAAATTACTTATAAGTCAAGAAAATATATGTTGTGATCATATGTTTATTGTTTTTTTATCTTTATGTTATAATTGAGTCATGGAAAGTAAAAGTTAGAATTATCAAATACTCATATTTATTAGGAATTGTTTATTGACCAAACCCGTTCATATCTTTAGAAGTGATTAAAGGTCTCTTAAATATTTTAAATGCTAAAATTTGTTGAAAATAAATAACTTTAGATTTAGATAAAACTGTTGATAATAAGTACATATAATATTTGTTAAAAATATTGATTATGATACACTTGAAGTTAAATAACTTAAATATATTAAAAGAATTAGAATAAAAATAATAAAATTTAAAATAATATTACAATGATATTTTTTATCAAAATAGGATTTAAAACATAAATTAAGTTATTTAGTTTTATTACAATTGAAAGGAGGAGAAATAAGATGAAATAAAAATTATGAGAGGAAATATTATATAACGATAATATTTAAAAGAATTAAGGGTGCAAACGTAACATAATTGGTTAAATGCAATAAGCTAATAATCTTAAAAGAATAAGTAGGAGTTTTGTTTTTACTTTGACTTCCAATTTATTTTGGTAACCACTTAGCTAAAAAAAATTTATTCATTAAGAGTTCGTTCGACTTAGTTGATAAAAATTAATTAATAAATTTTAGTGTTGATAAGAATTTTAAATGTTGAAATTGATTTTAAAATTCTAGTGTTGATAAGAATGTTAAATGTTGAAATTGATTTTAAAGGACAAATGGTTGTGTTTGCATATTAAAGTTGATAATAATATGATTGATGAGTTAGTTTTATATTTAAAAAATTCAAACATCTCAAATATAATTGCTTGTTAAGTAATGTACTTATATGATTAAAATATTAAAGAAAAATTCAAATATAACGGTAAGTTATATAGTTTGATCAAATGATTTATAAGTAAAAAAATATAAATCGGCATCGCCTTGCTTAATATTTTCTTAATACCAAATCCTCATTTTTACTAAGAATTGTTTATAAATATGTTTGACTAACTTATAAGCTCCACCTAATACTCTCTAAATATTGAAGTTTTCCAAAATTAATTTATAAGTACGGAGCCCTTTACGGTACTCGCTGTTGGTAGCAAGTTGCGGAGCTAAGGCTATTAAATACTCTCTAAGTTGTTATTTGATAGTTCAAGTAAACATAACTTTGAGATTCACCTATAAGTATACAAGCATAGAGGGTCAAATGTTGTTATCTTTGATGGGAGGTATATTGCTAGTTAATTATAATAGCTCAAGCGTTGGAATGTTTTGGTGTAATATTTAATAGATTTAGGATAAGATCGATCACTCAATTGATAGACTTGTCCGTGGACCATATCTTGATCCAAATTATGTAATTGTCATAGCACTAACAAGCGGACAAATTTTAGTGACGGTCATCTTATGGTTAAAGAAGAATGGATGAAATTCAACCAAAAAAGGGGAAAAGATGCAATAATTATATGATCATAGTCTGCGAGAATGTCTCTCATGCTCGATCCGTCGACACTAATTTATTTAGCAAAACAATTAATAGAATGTAAAATAATGTTTAATTATTTTATGTAGTCAAATCATTGAATAAAATATTTGATAAAATGAACGTGTAAAATTTGGAGGTTTAATTTTTTATTACAATTTTACTTTTATGTCTTATTCCCTTACTTTATTACCATTTTTTGTTAGAAATGTCTCCATCAAATAGTGTGAACATAAACAGAATACTATAGATGAAATTTTATGAATTTACAATATTTTCAAAACACGTGAAATTTATGTTTTTATTTTTATTGTAGTCTCTCACTTTCTTTTTTTTGTTTCTAAAGATGAGAATTAAAATTATATTTCATTTTTGCTCCTGGTAGTTGTTTTCACTTTTTATTATAAAGATGTCGGCATTTATATTAGCTACACAAATTTAGAGTCGAACAGGTCGGTTCGATTACTTAACGATTTAAACAATTCAAGTTAACTATTTTTTTTGTGTCCGGTGAATTCACTTATTTCTTTGAAGGAAAAAAAACAATAATATAAAAAATATTATTAACTTGATAAATTTTATTCAAAAGAAAATTAAATATTAAACTTGAACATAAAAGAAAAACAATAGATAATTGGATACAAAATATGATTAAATAAAAATATTGATATATGGACAAATAAAGATCTTTTTAAAGGCACTAATTTTATATGTAGTGAGGAAAAAAATATTATGTCTTGAAAATATGTAAAAATATATCATTAGTCCTAACGATAATATTACCAAACAATTAAATTAACTTCATTTAGTTATCGATTAATTTTGGTTATCAATTATTTTTTTATTAATTGCTTGCACCGACCCAATGTATGTCAATTAACAAAACTTTAGTGAAATTAAATTTGGTTTGATATTTAGATAGAAAAAAGTGATCATACTCACTGTTATGCAAATCAACCACTCAAAAATTGTGACACACTAACAATGATATTTTAAAAGCTTGCGCACCGGGACATCGCGATGATAAGGAAACGAGTTGTGCTAAGTGTGACTCTGACGAAGAAAAAATTTGGCAACGACACAACATGTGCTGCCAATGTGCTGTTTTCCATCGCTATGGTATCACCCTTTTAACGATGTCTATTGACTTCAAACTTTTTAAGCCTAAAGTTCAGTGATAATTGCTTATCCGTGATAAATTGAGTGAATTTTTTTAACTATAAATCTCTACAGCATGAGATGCAATAATAGATTCAAATATTTTTTCTCACCAAATTAATCTATAATTTTTTTTTATTTTTATTTCATATTAGAGTGTGATCCGTGAATCCATGTTATTTTTTGTCGAAAAATTTGTAATGAAAAATTCAGTAGAATCATCATCTTATCCCTGAAAGCTTATAATTTAATATCTTTGACATCGGGTATTCATTGGATACTTGACACATGGATCTTTTTATCACGTGACGAAGATAATTATTTATTTTAATTATATTATTATAGTATGTGAAAGTTTTGTAGTAATTAGACGGCAGAAAGACAGGGGTGAATTGGTGTATTAAATTTTTTTACTCTAAACGTTATTAACATAGCGAAAATAATCACAGAATAATTGCAAGGAAGTTAAATACAAAGTACAACAAACACAACAAGTTTATTGACGAGGTTCAGCCGAAACTCTTAGCCTACGTACTCACTTCGATCTTTGCAAACTCGAAATCATCGGAGATCACAAGCTTTCCTTCTTCAAGGGTGAAGGCTCCCTTACAACTTTCTTCTTCTTTGATAAGGAGAAAATCTCTTACAGTTCACATACTCCTCGATTTATACCTTTACAAAATAGTCTAAACTCTCTATCACAATAACTAGCCGTTAAACAAAGTACAATCATTTCACCTACTCCTCGATCGACCGCTTCTTCTCATCGAGCAATCGCTTTATTGGTGAATTCAATCTTCGGTCGTCCATAGTTCTCCTTTAGATGTTCGAAGTCTTGGGCTTCAGCCTTAGTTCATTTGCTTAGTTTCCATAGGTCGTTCACTGCTTCTCACTGAACACATCGGGCGACCCTTGCTTCTTTCAAGTCTTTGCGTTAAGCTTCTTCGGTTGTCCACTGATGTTACAAAAATCTTTTGGAAGACCTTTCTTGACTTGAACCTTTTCTTCAAGCTTACTTAGGTCGTCCATTGATTTTCCACGAACCCATCGGGCGACCGCTTCTTTTCTTCTGAACTCCTTTGGTTGTTCACTGATTCCGTACTGAATACTTCGGATGATCTTTCTTCTTCTTCTGAGGTGGTTCGGCCGCCCATTGATTCTGCACAGATACATCGGACGACCTCTTCTTTCTTTTGAACTCCTTCGACCGTCCACTAATTCCACATTGAATACTTCGGACGATATTTTCTCTTCTTCTGAAGTACTTCGGTCGTCCACTGATTCCACAATGAATACTTCGAACGACCTTTCCTTCTTCTGAAGTATTTCGGTTATCCACTGATTCCACACTAAATACTTCGGACGACCTTAGTTGTCTTCATCACAAAACATCTTTACTTAGTCTCTTCATAGGGCATCCACTTAACCCTAGAGTGCACGTTCCTTCAACCGTTGTACTTTTAACCTCAAACCTTCGGTCGCCCACTAACTTCACTCGTACACATCGGCGATCTTTCTTGATCAAGACCATCATCGATTATCCAGTCTTTAGCTTCGGACGACCTTTTTACACTTAACTTCATACTTCTGCTTTTTGTTCCTTACTTCGGTCGCCCTCTTCAAATTCTTAGGACGACCTCTTCATACTTAGGATTATTCTCTATTCTTCTTTATACATATGTTAATCATTCCACAACCTTTGGGCGACCTATGATTGTCAGAAGTAAAAATTCTATCTCCTTCACATATCAAATAAAAAATCATTAGTATAACTAAGCTTCCTCATCAATTGGTGATCATCAAAATAATCTCGAAATCTTAGATTCAATAATCTCCCTCTTTTTTATGATCACAAATTATTGAGGAATGACTTAAGGTTAATTTCAAATGATAATCCAAATATACTTTCAACTGACAAGATTTACTCCCCCAAACTATATATCTCCCATTTTAAGCATTCTCCCCCTTGATACATGCATATCAATGATATTCAATTTCAGGAACATTATACATTGAATTTAAAATTTGATGTTTCTGAAAGGTTACAAGTTATCACTAAGAAAAAATATGTTCCAACACATCACAACTTTGCAAAATGAATTCACATTCAAAATCATGATATTTCTGATATACAAGATGCCATACATCATTCACACAACATGAGCATTCATGTTCAAAATATTTCAGTTTTGAGAAGAACAAAAGACACATGCACATAAATTTTATCTATCATACAATAATAAAGAGATATCTATTTATTTCTTTTTGTCATTATCCTTCTTTCTACTGAAGCTTTTTCCAAATTTCTTTCCAGGAGGAGGAGTAGTTGAAGGAGAGGGGCTTTTGTTTTTTCCTCTTGGTTGCATCCTTGGGTGAGGAAAATGCATTTTATATTTCTTTAGTAGAGAGGTCTTCTTCCATAACTTTCTTGGCAGTCTTTTCTATTATCTTATATGTTATTTTTGTTATTGGATTATCAATATCAATGTCTTCCTCATTTTCTTCTTCTCCTTGCACAACAATTGCTTCTTGTATCTTATCTCCCCCTAAATGTGTCACCATTTCCTGAACTTCCTTTTCTTCTTCATCATCTTATCTTTCTCCTTCTTCTTGTTTGGCACCTTCCTGAACTTCCTCTTCTCTTTCTCCTTCTTCTTGTCCAGCACCTTCTCTTTGGAGATCACTGTCATTTCCTACTTGGTCCTCTTCTTGACCTTGGGATTTCTCATCTCCTTGGTGGTCACTCTTCTAGCCTCTTTCTCCCCCTTTGTGATCATTATAAGGGTGAAACTCAGTTACATGAGGATCATGTCCTGCCACTCTCATGAAGTCTTTCATTTAGCGCAAGTGGTAGTAGGAGAAAACATGGTGAAGACCCACATCCATACATATCTCATCAATTCTATCTAGTCACTCATTAAAGCTCTTCAGCAGGTCGACAACTTGACTTAGTTGGCTAGATAGGGTATCCACTTTTCCACAAGGTGAATCACATTCTTGTCAACTTTGGGTCCATGTAGAAGAGGAGGAAGCAATTGAAGCCTTTCGATGAGAAGTGGTCGTAGGTTTCCTAGGTAGTGGTTCTGTAGGGGAGTATCTAGTAGTTTCAGTGTCTTGATACTTAGCTTCAAGAGGTTGCTCGGTTTCCTGGGTCAATCCTTTTCTAGTCAAGGTTGAAAAGGAGATTTTGTCCGCACGAGTAGAGTGAAGGATAGTTTCTTTGTCAAAGAATATCATTTTGCGAAAGGTTTGGCGAATCATGAAAGTGATGAGACTAACAAAATAAAGACGAGCACCCTTAGTTCACTTAGAATGAACTTTCTCCTTGGTTTTTATGATCTGGTACATGAGAAGATTTCCTAGTGAGATATGAGATGCTTCAAGGTCAACAAGATGAGCAAGGACAACTAAGTCAAGGAGGTTTACCCTTGTATAATGGTCAGGCCTAGGAAGAACTACATGGGTGATAATATGGTGGATAACTTTCATGTTTGGGATGAGGTGCTTGTGAAAAGATCCTTGAATGAAGGTGTATACTTTTCTCCACTCACAGCTAGTGCAGCTTGATTTTAAGTGTAGAAAGCGTGAGGCCAATGCATAGGAGCAAGAATGATGTGTGGATAGCCGGGAGTATCAAGGATTTCGTTCAACTTAGACTCAGTCATTGAGAATTGTCTACCTTGCAAATAGAACTTGACTTCTTGATGGGTGGCATCATAAGTTAGATTTGCATAGAAATGTTTGATAAAATAAGGGTAAACTGGCTTAGTAAGATCAAGGAATTTGAGTCAATCACATTGCTCAAAAGTTTCTTTAAGACCGGGAGTTGAAGACTTTTCCAGTCAATGGAATATTATTGTTCAATTATTCTTTGGTCATTATAGAGAAGTTGGTATTGGTTCATGACAGTTTTACTAATGAAACTAGATGACAGAAGGGTTTTTCCGATGATTGGGGGGTTTCTTGGACCTTAGGTGACTCGATTTTGTCTGGGAGAGATTCTAGAGCTTGAGAAGAAGGTTCTCCTCTATCTACTTTCTTTTGAGGTTGTGATTGTTCTTCGATTGAATGAGGGGCCTGTGAAGATGGTCTTTTCTTTGTTTCCTTTTTGAGAATTTATGTTTTTGGGTCATTCTCTTAGTAGGAGACATGATGGAAGTAAAAGAAGAGAAAGATACTCAGGCAAATCGACAAGTACTCGGGTTGCACAGTGATCGAAACAAAGAAAACTATGAATCAGGAGTTTGAATTCAGAAGAACTAGTACAAGAAAGACTTAGAGTAATGAGGGAAATCAAAGAGATTTGATCATGAAAAAAATTATTCACAACAATAACATGATATCGACTTGGTTAGAACTTAGAGAGGAAAAAGTAAAAATCTAGGTCAACAATGTGGAAAGATGATGGTTTAGGTTTATCTAGTTGTTTGAATCTTTGTTTGAGAAGACTGTGATTGCTTCTAGAGCACTAATGAACACGAGAGATGTGAAAGATGCTTAGATTTGAGAAGTTAGTTTCAAGTGGAGGAAACAAAGGAGCATGAAGGTCGCCCTTTGAGTATAATCCAAGGATAGAGACGGTTAAGGATGACCCACTATATATATAGTGTACGCAACATCAGTCACCCGAAGAAAACATAGGTCGATCGAAGTAGTAGGGATTTTGTGTCACAGTCATAGTGGTCGTCCTATGACGTTAGTGGACGCCCTATGTCTGAACTAGACTTGAGTCATGGTTTAACTTCGGTCATCCGAAGTGTAAACACTGGGTGTCTAAACTTTGGAACATGATTGTAGGTTTCAATCAAAAGTCGCCCTAAGCGCATAGAGTGGTCGAACGAAATCTAAGATATTCATGATTCGTATATGGCCTATTGACATTGGTCGCCCGGAAATCGACAATGGGCGCCCGATGCTCGGGATCATTAGATATCAACAATATTTCGGACACCCAAAATATATGGAGTGGTTGTCCGAACCTTGTGAACAGAACCTATACACATTATACTTTATATTTACCATTTAATAGTCTTATCTTGGGTGAACATCTATCGAGAAGAAGAATAATCATAAGATAAAATAGACAAATATCATGTATGTGTTGTGCAACATAATTAATTTGCAACTCTTTTGATCAGTGACACTTGCATAGCCAAGCCACCAATAAGTTGAGTTATGCATTAAGCTCTTAAGTCCAACATCCCAATTTCTCTCTTCAGCATAATATGTCTCCTCCCAAGGGTTTTGTGAAGATGTCAGCTAATTGTTCCTCAATTGGGACATGTTCTATAGATATGATTTTGTGAGATACGCGTTTACAAATGAAATGATATCTCAAATCAATGTGCTTAGTCCTGGAATGTTGTACAGGATTCTTAGTCATCTCTACTGCACTGGTATTAGCATACTTTATTAGCATACTTTATGTCATGGTCTAGAAGTTGTTGTTTCATCTATAACAATTGTGCACAACAACTCCCAGCAGCTATGTATTCAGCTTCAGCTGTGGAAAGAGCAATTGAATTTTGCTTCTTACTAGCCCTAATGAACTACAAAAAAAAATAGTGCATGTCACTAGTGCTCTTTCTATCTACTCTACACCCAGCAAAGTCTGAATCAGTGTAAGCATAAAGGTCAAATAGAGAATTCCTATCATACCATAATTCTAGGTTGAGAGTGTTCTTAAGATATCTCATAATTCTTTTGGTGGAAACTAAATGAGATACCTTTGGGTTAGCTTGAAATCTAGAACATACACACACACTAAATATGATGCGTAGCCTAGATGCAATTAAGTATAGAAAACTCCCAATCATACCTCTGTATAGTTCTGATCTACACTTTTGCCTTTTTTCATCACTGTCAAGTTTAGTGAGAGTACCCACAGGAGTGGAGTTGGCCTTACAATCATCTATCTCAAACTTTTTAAGCAACTCCTTTGTGTACTTTCCTTGGTTTAAGAAAATCCCATCCTTTGACTGCTTTACTTGAAAACCAAGAAAGTAAGTT
Organism: Pontederia paniculata; assembly: GCA_001647135.1. NCBI lineage: Eukaryota > Viridiplantae > Streptophyta > Magnoliopsida > Commelinales > Pontederiaceae > Pontederia > Pontederia paniculata. Next base: position 21,211 of record LTAE01005573.1, read on the forward strand.
AGTTCTCCTGCTAAACTCATCTCGAATTCTTTGTGCATGAGAGTCTCAAATTTTTTACACATTTGAGAATTTGTGGATCCATAAATGATATCATCCACATATATGTGCACAACTAATATATCTTTCCCAAAGTTTGTGCATGAGAGTCTCAAATTCTTTACACATTTGGGAATTTGTGAATCCATAAATGATATCATCCACATATATGTGCACAACTAATATATCTTTCCCAAAGTGTTTCAAGAATAGAGTTGTATCCATTTTCCTTTTGAGAAATCATTTTCAAGAAGGAAAGAACTCAACCTCTCATATCAAGCTCTAGTAGCTTGTTTTAACCCATATAATGCCTTGGAGAGTTTTAACACATGATCCGGGTGTTTTGAACTCTCAAAACTTGGAGGTTGTTCAACATAAACTTCCTCAATTATATACCCATTTAGAAAAACTGACTTGACATCCATTTGAAACAATTTGAAGTTTTTGAAGCAAGCAAATGCTAAAAGAATTTGAATTGCTTTCAAACAAGTAACTGGTGCAAAAGTCTCATCAACGTCATTCCTTCAACTTGAGAGTAATCTTTTGCAACAAGTCTAGTTTTATTTCTCACAACAACTCTAGTCTCATCTAGTTTATTTCTGAAAACACATTTGGTTCTAACTATTGGATGGTTCTTAGGTATCTTAACCAAATGTCAAACTTGATTTCTTTTAAAATTGTTCAGATCTTCATGCATGACATTTATCCAATTTAGATCCTTTAGAGCATCATCTACTGTTTTGAGTTCCATTTGAGATAAGAAGGCACAGAAAGCACACAAATTTCTTAATTATCTTCGTGTTCTCACTCCTTCATTTATGTCACTAATAATATTTTCTAAGGGGTGTGAAGATACTTGTCTCCAGTCTACATGTTCAATAGGGGGCAATTCTACTTCTATCTCAATTCCTTGTGGGTTTTTCTCATTTACAATAATCTCCTCAGCATCCATAGTTTTAATAGGTTGAGGTGGTTTAGAATCATCCTCCTTATGGGTCAGCTCATCTAGGTCATGATCATCCTTATTGTCCTTATCCAAGATCTTGGCCTTTTCAAGTTGATTAATGACATTGTCGATTTCATTGAAGGTAACATGTATTGATTCTTCAATTACTAGAGTTCTCTTATTATATATTGTGATAACATAATTTAATTTCATAATAATTATCATTTTTAGTGTCATTATCGTACTAGCAAATTTGTTAGTATTTATTATCCTTACGACCAATCATATTTCGCCAAGTGGCACCTGCAAAAATTGTAATACATAATTATAAATAAATCCTATAAACTATAATTATAATAATATATATCTAATTAGGAATAAGTGATATTTATTGAGAATAAACTAATCACATTAGATGTAAGTTTTAATTGGACCACCACTTTAACCAATCATCAAACAAGCTACCGTAAGCAAGCAGCTTGCCACTTCCTTCTTAGCCTATTTTTCTCAACCGCCTTCACTTTCCGTAAAATCCTGCAAAATTTCGTAGAGCTGACTTATCCTCTTATCTAATTCCACCAAAAATTTCAATAGCTAATACCATCCGTGAAGGAAAAATAAAAATTCGCAAGTGACCATCACTTTAGGTAAAATGTTTTACCCTAGATTTATGTCATGATTCATAATATGATTTGCAAAATCATTTGACCCATTCAAAATTACTAAATTTTATATGTGAAATCCTATCTAAGTCAGCTTCCATAGAATCTAGAAACACTAAAGATTAAGTTGTATGTAAAGAGTTATGATCCTATCTTTACAAGCCAGACATGCTGTTATGAGACAACTACAAGGTCAGATGTTAAATTATGAAATAAATTGTATAAGAGCAATCAGATTTTGATACTTAAATTTATGATATAAGACTTTATATAGGATCATATTCAAGTGAAATCAACTCAAAAGAACATGTATAAATGAAGTTAGGAATTTTCCACCATGCATGACTTTATCTGCCAAGTTGTAGATTAAGGACAGAAAATAGTTTGATTCCAAGAATTTTAGGGATATGATATGTAAAGATTAGATTTCGAGATTTTTAAACATGAACGTTTAGGAAGTCTAATTTATGTTAAAACTGAGAAATCATAATTTGATGTTATCTATAGTGAGTTATAATTTTCTAATGATACATTACTCAGTCTGCCAGGATCTAAAATCAACATAAAACATATATTAGAATGTTAGTTTTTCTGCAATCAAACCAAATGGAGATAAATTCTAAAATTTATATATGTTACTTATAAGTAAGTCTAGATTGAGTTAAAATTAATTTTATATTATTTTGGTATATATAATAGAAGTTATGAATTTATCTTCTACTAGTATGTCATTTATCAAGGTGCAGAAATTTACATGTAAGGATTGAATTAATCAAATTATTTGTTTATAAATAGGTAAAGTAATACCAAATATTTGTGCATCAATTATATATCTTTTGATGAATTTCTCATCACAGCAAGAAGGGTGACCTATAGCTTGAGGTTTGTGAAGGAAGAATAAAGAGAAAGACAACTAAGAATAAGGTATGTAGGGTGGATCCATATATTTATATGATTTGTGTTATCAAGTGCTTGTAAAGTTCTAGCTTATGATTTGTTTGAATAATATGTCTAGGTATCATGATTGCTTCATAAGAAATATTGGAATGGATATTTTGGTAAATATTAATACTTTATTTTGCAAGATACATATTTAAATATGAAAGAAAGTACATGAAAAAGTTGTGTTTGATGTAACTAGTGAGGTTATGGTTATGAAAGTCATATGTTATATTTGATAACCAATTGACGGATTGAAATTGACTTATATAAACATATGTTATACCTTACTCTTGTTGAAAGTTATTTAGATGCAAAGAGAAGTATTTGGAGAGTTGCAATGATGCAACTATATAATATGACATGAACAAAGTTGCTATTATATATTATTGCTATTAAAGCAATTATATGGTATATGATACGAGAAGATATGAGCCAATATCCTTTAAGATAATATGATATCCTCAAGGGATGATATGATAAGTCATATGATACGATATGATATATATGATATGATATTATATTACATGATTGATACAACATAGTCATACATTTGCATATCATTCATAAATGTATTGATATGCTAACCTTGCCGGGTTGATATGTCTGTTTTGCAGGGGTATATGTTTACTAACCCTACTGGGTTGATATATCTATTTTGCAGGGATGATATGATATGACATCCTTCGGGATAACACGATACCCCAAGGGATAATACGATAATCCGACAATACATGATATCCTTTGGGATGATATGATACCCTAAGGGGTAATATGATAACCCGATAGTATATGATATCCCTAGGGGTATATCTCTAGTCAAATGATTTATATGATATGACATGCATACATGGGTCCTTGCACAAGTCTATTTTCATGAAAATGGCATGCATCACGATATATTATTATATTATGATGACTCTATATCAGAGAATATGTTTAACGTTATAAGTTTTACGATGTTTATATGATATATTTTTATATTCTATTATATGATATTATGATATATGATGTGCCTCAATGTGTTGTGTTGGGTGATGGTATCATATGATATGTTATGACATTATATTATTTATTTCAATTGTTATTTGATAGGCTTCGAGTTATAATAAGTTATTTCAAGATATTATATGATATGTTTCAATGTTATATGATGGAAATGCTAAGTTACCATGTAATGCTACCTATTGTAGGATAAAATGTTTATGAATTGTTAAGTTGACAAGAATTTGTTTAGGTTATATGATTTTCTTTAAACATTACAAACATGATTATGAGAATAGTGAACTAGTTAATTATAATTATGTTATATAAATTATAAGTATGTTTCATGTTAGAATTTTAGTATTATATTATCATGATTTACATGTTTATTTTGGCCCAACATACGAGCCTTTGCTCATGAAAATTATGCATAATTATACATATCTGTATGTATATATATGCATATATTTCCCTGTATTTTTGGATCATGCAGGTTGATGGAGGGTGGTCAATGCTCGTGACATGGATTGACACATGGAACTGAGTCCTGAAGAGTTTATAATTATTTTGTACCATAATTGTTTATATTTATATAAGTATAGAGAACAAACTTAAATATTATTTTGATATGTTTTTAATCATGATGGAACGATAGAGGCAGCGATCGATCTCTCGAGTTAAGATTTTTTTTTTATTTCTCGCTTCCGCTATCTCGAGGATCAGGGCGTTACATACACTATATAGGCTTTGCTAGTATTTGAGTATCCTAAAAAAAGTGCATCATCATCATTTTTTGCATCAAATTTTTCTAACTTATCTAAGGTTCTCAAAACAAAGCACTTACAACCAAATACTTTAAAGTATGAGATATTTGATCTTTTTTCATATAACATTTCAAAACAAGTTTTCTTTTCCAAGGGTCTAACCAATACCCTATTTTGAATGTAGCATGAGGTATTAACAACCTTTGCCTAAAAGTATTTGGGTGATTTGCACTCACTTAGCAAGGTCCTAACCATCTCAGTTAGAGTCCTATTTTTTTCTCTCAACAACTTCATTTTGCTTTGGAGTTCTTGGTGTCGAGAATTGATGAAGAATTTTATTATCCTCACAAAATTCTTCAAATTTGAAATTTTAAAACTCACCTCCATGATCACTTCGGATCTTGGAGATTCTCATATTGAGTTCATTTTGAACTCTTTTTGCAAAAACAACAAACACATCAAAAGTTTCATGCTTATGTGCAAGAAGAAAAAAAGTCCAAGTAAATCTAGAAAAAAAATCATCTACAATCACACATACTTATTTTGTACCACCAAGACTAGTGGTACAAATTGGTCCAAACAAGTCAAGATGTATTAATTACAGAGGTCTATTAGTAAAAATCTCATTTTTTTGGTTTGAAAGATTCTCTATGTTGTTTGCCCGATTGACATGAAGAACAAATAATATTCTTCTCAAATTTGATTTTGGACAAACCTCTAGCAAGATTATGTTTTACTAATTTATGCATAACCTTATAATTTAAATATCCTAGTCTTCTATGTCATAGATCTGTTTCATCATGCATAACATTTAGGCATTTGTAGTTAGGCAAGTCATCAAAATCAATCACATAAACATATTGGTGCTTAACTCCCATATGCAATTTTTTTTTCATTATCATCACATATCAAGCACTTATTTTGTTCAAATTTAACAATATAATCTTTATCACAAAGTAGTCTAATGCTTAGTAAGTTATGTTTTAAATTTTTTACTAACCATACATTTTTTATTATACACTACAAAGTTTTCCAATGTTACATTTATCAAGGATTTTCCCTTGGTTGTTATTTCAAAAGGTGACTTCCATCTTGTGTTATTGTTAGGCTCAGGAAATGTTTTTCATTCCCGGTCATATGCCTTGAACAACAACTGTCAAAGTATCATCTTGTTGACTTGCCTTTGCTTCTTTTGGTACCCTACAAGAACAACACAGAATTTATATTTTTGGTACGTAAGATACTTTGGGTCCAGAAATGTTAGTGTTAAGATTTCCTTAGGAACACATACTTGCCTAACATTTGCGTAGAGACTCCTAGCCTTGCATTCAAAACTATAATGTCCTAGTTGACCACAATAAAAGCATGTAGCATTTTTACATAAGGTTTTCTATAGTTGTGATAAGCATGGACATTTCGATTGTGAGCATGTGAGTGAGATGCAATTTTGTTTGTATGCAAAAATTTGAATCTAATCAAATTCTTGTTTCATATGCAAAGGTGTGATATATTAGTAGGAATGTACATAATCATTTCTAAAAGCATGCATATGAGTAGATTGTGTGTTTCTTTTATACATGAAAGCATAATTCCTTTGTTCATGCCTAGATGTAGCATTTCTATTTCTGACACTTGCATTATCCTTTGATGAAAAATCTAATATATTTATGAATATCAGCAGACTTAGTATCCTTGGCAGTTTTAACCTTAAGGTTCACAGTGTTTTCACACTTAGCATTAGACCCAGTAGAAACATTTATAATCTCATTCATGCAAGTGGAAGTACAAAAAATTGAAGAACTAGGCATATTTGGATCAAAAGAATGTGAGGCTTTTACAAATGTAGTTTCTAGAGACATATGATAAGAAACTATTTCGAATTTACTTTTAACATTAAGCAGCTATAGTTTTAAAGAACTAATGGTGTCAACATACTTTTCCAGATTGTCATTGTTCACTAACACCTTAGCATTCAAATCAAAATTTTATTTTTCAAAATCAGCATTATTTTTCTTTAGTTTATCATTTTCTTGAACAAGACTATCATTTTTCCTTTTCAGAATAGAATATTTTCTGATCATAATATTGAATTCTTTATGCATATCAAACATAACATCATCCTTACAGTTATGTTCATCATTATCACTATTATCACTATTATTTGAGTGAAGAGAGAATACCTCATCATTTTCCATAAGACACAGTAGTGCTTCTTTCGCTTTTTCTGAAGATGTCCTTCAACTTCATTGTCTTCATCACTTGAGTCATCCAAAGTGACTTTGAATTGTAGGATCTAGAATGACACCAAGAGGGGGGTGAATTGGTATATTAAAATCTTTAGTTCTTCTTCTTTTAATCTAGATGTGTTATGAGTAGCGGAAGCAAACAAGTATGAATATAAACACAAAGAGAGAGGGAAGAGTAAGAAGAACAAACACAAAACAAACACAAGGTTTGTTATCGAGGTTCGGCCGAACTCCTGGCCTACGTCCCCGCTCCGATCTTCTCCACGAGATCTTC